>JAFMSR010000222.1:0-69546 GCA_022818135.1 Saxidomus purpurata | reverse complement strand
GCTCTGCTACACATCCTATAGAAAACCGACTCATGCATGTAACACACCGGACATTAAGTGCTAATTGAATGGCGGACGCAAAAGCGATGATATGGTCTCCGAACCGGTCGTTAAAACCTGAAAAGTCGGCTGCTGTCTCTCAGCGTGCATAAACTATACTCTCTTCAAAATGTATCGTTTTAAATATATATTAAAAAATTAGTTTTTCAGAGGTTATTGACCGTTTTGAACTTGTGTCGGTCGTGTTTTCTGCAATGAGTATGCATCTTCATTGTTCAGCCATTGTTTTATGTCCGTTATCGTAAATACCCCTGGATACTTTTCCTTCAAAACACTATAAAGTTTCTGGGGACCCGCGTAAGCGGCGGGGTTTTTCTCCTCGAAATAATATCGCTGCAGAATTTGTTCCTTCTCTTTATCATCCATGGTGATCTTTCCAGTATCAGAGACACGAGTGAACGTATTAACCGGTTGTGACCCTTTTCATCAGGCCGGACTCATGCGTGATGTTTTTACTCTATCGCGGTTGGTGGAAACACTTTTTAAAACAATGTGTCTCCATTCCGGGGCATCACTCTTGCGGTGATAAAAACCAGTTTCTGTAGCATTTACTTCCCCTATATCGTAAAGGGTGTATGTGCGCAAATATCGGTATGTGCAAAAATATCAGTATGTGCAAAAATATCAGGGGGGGGACACTCCTTTTACTACTACTCTTAGGGATACATTTTGAAAACATTCCGTCGTCATTTAGATCTCTATTGCCGAAAAAGAAGCCGTATACTCGCAGCCAAAGTTGCCCCGATTTTCAGGATTCGAAGATGAAAACAAAGTCTTTTGAAACTAATGGCAAAAGCAGCTGTGATCAGATAACGGACAATCTTGATGAGATCAAAGAAGAAGAAGAAGATGTGGACCAAACTGAGACAATGCTGCAACAAACGGATGCTGTGAGGTCGTTACTTCAGGAGTGTCACTTTAGACAAAAACTTCGCTTACAAAAAAAGGTCATCAGAGATATGGTGAATTTCTCATCCAGACCTAAATGCACGGTGAAACAAACGTCATTTTCTGACTGGAATAAGCCTTGTGAAGATAATCATTCTCTTGCGAGTTCAGATCCGACCTTTATCGAGGGAAAATTCAGAAAAGCAGACAGTAAAGAAAAGGCAGAGATTCAGAATGGTGCAAAGGCCAATGAAAAACAAGCAACACAAGAAGCGAGTGCTGAAGATGAAAACGGAAAACGCTTTCGCCGAGAAAGCCCATCTTTGCCTCGTTCAGCTTTAGAACACCCACGAAACCGAAATCGTCGATCTTATTACTGGTTAGCATGTACGTATAGACGTATACTTAATGACAATTGCCTGTTGCTTACTGTAAGGCAGACCGGAACATTACCGAAACTGCGTGGCAAACTTTGGGCTAAAATTTATATTGAGTCAGGAAGTAAAACATACCGCATCACCCTTGCAAAATCACAAAATGACCATTCTTTCAGGTCTCATGAACTTTCAATCCAGGTTCACGATGAAATAAACATTCATGAAACAGTTTTGGTTTTCAAAATATTTGACCAGAAGCACGTTTTCGCCAGAGCATTTTTCGGAGACTGGAGATTTCCTCTGAATGATTGTACAGAAATTCAAAAAATTGAATGTGCCAAGTTCTCTACTGAATCAAGTAATTAAGCCACCAGGATGCAACATACCACAGACGATATAAACATATGAGGGTTTTGTAAACAAGACATCCCAAGATATATACGAACGGTTAAAAACAATCAAATACTAGTGGTTTAATTCAGATAGGCGTGGCTCTTGTGTATAGACGAAAGATGTACCAGTGTATGTCAAATGTTTTACTTGTTGTGAGCAGATATAGGTATTGTAGTTAGTTTAGTTTAGTTTAAACAGTATTTATTTCAATTTTGTGTATCATATACATACATTCGATTGTCAAATACATATACAGGATTGAGAAGTAAGTTGAAGCAACTTTTTTAATCTCTCTCCTGAAAATAGACATGGTATAGTTACGTAAGAGATAACATATTTCCTGGATTGTATTCGAAAACTGAAAAATGAAACAAAGGTATTGTAGTTCTGTCTATGGTCATGTTATATTTTTGTCAGAAATATTTCTATCGGAATGCAGTATTATCTATTTATTTACTTGCCTGTTGCTGTGGTAAAATGTTTGATTTTATGAAATGTATTTGCTTGAGTCTTCTTGGTCGGATACAAAAACATTGTCAGCATTGAATTCCTGCCTAATACATATACATGTATGTCGTAAACGAGAATGTGGCTAGTTTGAATCATTAACTCGTGTTCGAGTTCAGCGACACATAAAGTTTTTTGTACATGATTGCTATTGCTGAGCATTTCGATATTTTCCGAAGAGTAAATTTGGACTTTTTTTCATTTTATATAAAACACCATCACAAATTACTCACTTTTCCTCCAAAAGGAATTTTAGTGGTAGTAAGTACGTAGGTGGCATAGTTGACGGAATAGTTCATGCGAAATGTATTGCTTGTCCAGTTTTATTCCTTAAACAATATTTTATTGAGAAATTACATGTTATACATACTTAATATACAACAATTTTATTCCTTAGTACTATTATTATGTCTTTGTTCCATTCAAAGCGAATTCTTGGAACCAACGCTTATTGGTGTTTAGAAACTGACCAATCCAAATAGTTATATAAATAAACTGCAAGCAAATTTATTTTAGAAATTTCTTCCTGTTACCAAATTGCGATTTAAGCTAACACTAAAGAGAAAGTTTGAAATTAGCTTAGGTATGTAACGTGACAAAAATGTCTGTTGTAGATATGACATATTGTACAATCGAATAAATATTGTTTAAACCAAACCAGATATTTTGTCATTTTGTCGGGCCTATACGCACAGTGACTAGGTAAGACATGGAAAGACATTTTGCCTGCCGCCTTAGTCCCAGCAAATAAATAAAATACGTAAAGTAATTATTTCTTTAAAAATTCTATGAAAGGGAAAGGCAAGTCAGATAATAATTTGAATTTAAATGAAGAACTTATTACGAGGAACACACTGTTGCAAATTATTTCTAAAACCGGAGTATTAAATGTGGAGATATTGAAGATTGAAAATTTCCAAAATGCAGGATCATGGAGGCGGCCATTTTAAATGTTTTGACTCGTAAAGCTTTTATGAAATATTCACCTAGGTAAAACTGCTAAGTTAAAATCGACACCTTCAGATTTATATTAAAACATGGTTTCTTGCATAAAACTAAAGTTATGTCATAAATTTCAGATGCTGCTTTAATTAAATATTCACCCAGGTAATACTGCTAAGTTAAATTCGACACCTTCAGAATTATTTTAAAACATGGTGACTTACATGACACTTAAGTTATCTGATGTATATCAGATCAAAAACAATTATCAGAAATAAAGTAAATGGGTTTCAAAATTAAGTTTTGAAAAAGGGGCGTGACTACAAGTGTGTCTAATTTGCATATTTACTATATCAATCTTTTCTAATTTTAGCAATTTTTAAAAATTCTTTAAAAATTGTATTTGTGTTAACAAACTCTTCAGATAAATCTTCTTGCTTAGGAAGTCACCTGATGCTAAGTCGTTATTGAAGAGGCCACTGATTGCTACAGAAGTCGATAATTCCAAAGAGAAGTCGTTTGTTGCTTTGGGAAGTCACTTGTTTCTAAAGAAGTTAGTGATTGCATGGAAAGTCGCTGCTTGCTATAGGAACTCACTTGAAGCTAGTGTTGCCCGATAACTCTGTACACAGGGGCCCCCAGTAAGTGTGGTCAACCCATCTACAAGTTGGTGTCATATTTGGACATTTGTTGAAAGACAGTTGTTACAGAGTCAGCAAACGAACATGTCAATAATTTATAAGCCGATTTTGGAGTTACTATCTTCCTAAAAGCCACATACAACTCCGCCGAAAGAAATAGTTCGAAGCGGAGTAATTTCTACAGTATTTTCGTTGCAAAAGTACTGTATCAATATGCTTTTATCCCATAAATCATAAGGACAGCTTGCGTATGTAATCCCCGAAAAAATCAATCGTTCGCATAAATACTAAGAGTTACCGGCATAAGATTTGTATGCCAGAAACGTGATCAATTTTCTGCTCCAGACTGTGTACTTTTTGTGACATTTTTTTTAAGAAACAATAAAGACTATCATTGCCTATCTTCGATAGCGTACTCTGAATTGAAAAAATCAAGGTCGCAAAAGTAATCTGAATTTTTAAAATATTTGTCGCTGTTTACTTAGATCTAAAGTTATCCCTGTCAGAATTGGTCAATGTTTATTCTCGACTTGGCATTGCTTACTCCTAGAATAAAGAACTATAACCAATACATGTTTAAATTTGCAAAGAGAATTTATATAAATTGGTGTCATTTTTGGAACGGTTGTTTACAGACATACCAATAATGTATAAACGGATTTTGTTGTTACTACGTTCCTAAAACACTGGCAAATCTGCCGAAAGAAAAAAAATATTATATATATGCTTTCATGACAGAAATCAATACAGTTTTGCCTATGTTATCCCCAACGAAATCGCAATGTACGCATAAATGCAATGAGTACCATAAAACATAAATCGGGTACCGACATAAAACATAAATCGGAAAGTGTTCCATTTACTGATTTTTTAAAATATATTAGCATATCCAACAGTTATAAACTTTTCTAGTTTAATCTCGCTGCCCTCAATTATCGATAAAAATGTATTACACAGGTAAACATAGAAGAACTGTTTAGAACCGTGTATTGCGCGCGCGCATGTGACTGCTGTTAAATTGCTATGCTATAGTATGGCTGGTGTTTTTATTGTATTTTTTGTTCGTGCTTTTTTTCAAAACAGAAGTTTACTAAAAGGAACCATAATGGCTATCGTTGCGTTTCTTCGATAGCGTTATTCTCAAGTAAGAAATGTTTCAAAAAGTAATCCGAATTTAAAATATTTGTCGCTGATAACTATGATCTAAAGTTATCCCTGATAAAGGTTGGCCGTATTTGTTTATTTACGGCTTGGCATTGTTACTCGCCGCAGGTATGAAACCAGATGGCCAGTCATAAAGCAAGACCAGCCTTTAAATATTTGTGAATATACATGTCAAGTCAAAAAACTAAATCAAGGGAACTCTGACTTGACTTGAATATACAGAGTTGTAACAAGTATGCTCTTTTACTTGACTTTTAGTACACCAAAAGTGCGCAAATACAACACTGTATGGATTTTAAAGCTTTTCGCTCTCAGTTGCGGTTGAAAAAATAGTTTTTTAAATGACATACTAATACATAAATATAAAACTAAAGGCTAGAATCAACAATAGAAGCAAAAATCTAGGTAGGAATTTGCAAACATCGATTAAAAATGCTGGTTTTACGGCACTGCTACACTATATGTTTATATTTGAATTTCAAAAGCATTTGAAACGCTTTATTATTTGGTAGCGGATTATTTGAAATCTACAGATATTCTTTACATGAATTTATACTTGAACCTTTTTATATAAATATATGTTTTAAATGTTCTATATGTTATTTTCATAAGAAGAGCTTTGTTTTTTCTTCTTCAAAAATCTGAGAGCGAGCAGCTTTAAGCTCGCAGGTCGTACATATCGCCTCTTTCGCTGCTGTCAGTTTATGTATTTAATAGTTTCAGTAGTTGTGTGTCAGTATAGTTTGAAAGCGATATTTACTAGTTCTCAAGCTGAGAACGTTTGTCTTAACTCGACCGGCACACAAAGGTTTACATATGATAACCGGTTTTGTGTGGGCTGTCGAGCGGAAATTTAGCTATAAATGTATAAGCTGATTGACCGGTGATCAACGCTCGGTCATAAGCCAAGTACCGAGGGTAAACAACCCCATTCAGTCAGCCGGTGGTCACTTCTACGCGAAACTTTCTTACCGTGAACATAAAATTTCATACAAATATTCAAATTCGAATCTTATGATAGTGTATTCTGAACATTATAAGTATTGGTCAAGATGAAATGTTACACAAGGTTTCTGTGGTCTACAAATACGTTCATTTCCTGTGCGTAAGAGATACAATGTATATTATTTTTGTTATTATTGCTTTATGAGGTCATACAGAGGGCTTAGGGCGTGAATATCCCGTCCCCCTTTATCCAGAGAGGCAGCTTAGCACATTACCACGGGTACAGTTTTCATCCCAAAAAGGGAGTTTTTTTTACTGTGCGGCTTTGGTGCTTCCATGACGGATATAGAAGTTATTACGTACATTAGTTCTTTGTAATAAATGTGTTTACTGAATAATGTCTTTAGTTGACGCTGGTTTCACTTGAAATTCACTAATAACGTGAGTTAAATTGTATTTGTGAGATACAAGTTTATATTTATATGTGGTTGTTTGTACGTACACCCTGTATGCAGCTCTTCACGGTAAATAAATGCCTCGTTTCGCCCTTGCTATAAGGTGTTGTTGTTGTCTTTGTGGAAAGGCGGTGTTAAGACGAGACATTATGTAGCTACTATTACGGACTGCATTTTGTAGAATACTTAATATATTATTTATTTCATGATTAAATGCAAGTACAAATTCGATTTGTTAGGCTGTGTTTATTGTAGAATATTTTAAAGGGACATACCCTTTAACTGATGTCAAACTAAATTACCGCCAAAACATAAATAATAGAATCTTTTGAAGTATTATAACTTAACCTAAAAGTTTCAGCTATGCATTCTCAGTCATTATCGATAAAATCAGCGGTTTAAAATACACTGCAGTAAAAAACGTAAAAACACACTTGTTCTATATATATTTTCGTGAAGTTAACAGACTGGCAGCGTAGCAGTGTAGCAGCGTGAAGTTGGCAGACTGGCAGTGTAGCAGCGTGAACTTGGCAGACTGGCAGCGTAGCAGCCTAGAAGCGTGAACTTGGCAGACTGGCAGCGTAGCAGCGTGAACTTGGCAGACTGGCAGTGTAGCAGCGTGAACTTGGCAGACTGGCAGCGTATCAGCCTAGCAGCGTGAACTTGGCAGACTGGCAGCGTAGCAGCGTGAACTTGGCAGACTGGCAGCTTAGCAACCTAGCAGCGTGAACTTGGCTATATTGAATGAAATGGATGTTTAAAATACGACAGAAGCACGAATTATGCGTAAATACAATTAATATACACGCCCTTTCATTTTGATATTTTATATCTTATACCGGTTTTCATTAGTTTCCGTTACTTGAAGAGTTTTCGCTGCAAGCAGACTTTTCGCTGCCAGCAGCCCAGCAACTCAGCAGCTCAGTAGACCAGCAGCTCAGCAGACCAGCAGCTCAGCAGACCAGCTGTTCAGCAGTCGAAACCTCAAAGTTTAAGATTGTGCTATATTGAATGAAATATGTTTTTTCTCTCAAAAATACGACAGAAGCACGAATTTGATATTTTATATCTTATATTCATAAGTTTACGTTACTTGAAGAATTTTCGTTGCCAAGCAGACTTTTCGCTGCCAGCAGCCCAGCAACTCAGCAGACCAGCCGCTCAGCAGACCAGCAGACCAGCAGCTCAACAGACCAGCAACTCAGCAGACCAGCAGCTCAGCAGACTAGCAGCTCAGCAGACCAGCAGCTCAGCAGACCAGCAGCTCAGCAGACTAGCAGCTCAGCAGACCAGCAGCTCAGCAGCCGAAACTTGAAAGTTTAAGAATGTGCTATATTGAATGAAATGGTTGTTTAAAGTACGACAGAAGCACAAATTATGCGTAGATACAATTAATATACATTTTGATATTTTATATCTTATACCGGAATTCATTTGTTTCCGTTTCTTGAATAGTTTTAGATGCAAGCAGACTTTTCGCAGCCAGCAGCCCAGCAACTCAGGAGCTCAGCAGACCAGCAGATCAGCAGATCAGCAGCTCAGCAGACTAGCAGCTCAGCAGCTCAGCAGACCGGCAGCTCAGCAGATCAGCAGCCGAATCTTCAATGTTAAAGATTGTGCTATATTGAATGTAATGGATGTTTAAAATACGACAGAAGCACAAATTATGCGTAGATACAATTAATATACATTTTGATATTTTATATCTTATACCGGTATTCATTTGTTTCCGTTGCTTGAATAGTTTTTGATGCAAGCAGACTTTTCGCTGCCAGCAGCCCAGCAACTCAGCAGCTCAGTAGACCAGCAGCTCAGCAGACCAGCTGTTCAGCAGTCGAAACCTCAAAGTTTAAGATTGTGCTATATTGAATGAAATATGTTTTTTCTCTCAAAAATACGACAGAAGCACGAATTTGATATTTTATATCTTATATTCGTAAGTTTACGTTACTTGAAGAATTTTCGTTGCCAAGCAGACTTTTCGCTGCCAGCAGCCCAGCAACTCAGCAGACCAGCCGCTCAGCAGACCAGCAGACCAGCAGCTCAACAGACCAGCAACTCAGCAGACCAGCAGCTCAGCAGACTAGCAGCTCAGCAGACCAGCAGCTCAGCAGACCAGCAGCTCAGCAGACTAGCAGCTCAGCAGACCAGCAGCTCAGCAGCCGAAACTTGAAAGTTTAAGAATGTGCTATATTGAATGAAATGGTTGTTTAAAGTACGACAGAAGCACAAATTATGCGTAGATACAATTAATATACATTTTGATATTTTATATCTTATACCGGAATTCATTTGTTTCCGTTTCTTGAATAGTTTTAGATGCAAGCAGACTTTTCGCAGCCAGCAGCCCAGCAACTCAGGAGCTCAGCAGACCAGCAGATCAGCAGATCAGCAGATCAGCAGCTCAGCAGCTCAGCAGACTAGCAGCTCAGCAGACTAGCAGCTCAGCAGCTCAGCAGACCGGCAGCTCAGCAGATCAGCAGCCGAATCTTCAATGTTAAAGATTGTGCTATATTGAATGTAATGGATGTTTAAAATACGACAGAAGCACAAATTATGCGTAGATACAATTAATATACATTTTGATATTTTATATCTTATACCGGTATTCATTTGTTTCCGTTGCTTGAATAGTTTTTGATGCAAGCAGACTTTTCGCTGCCAGCAGCCCAGCAACTCAGCAGCTCAGCAGACCAGCAGATCAGCAGCCGAGCAACTCAGCAGACCAGCCGCTCAACAGACCAACAAACCAGCAGACCAGCAGCTCAGCAGCTCAGCAGATCAGCAGATCAGCAGCCGAAACGTCAAAGTTTAAAATTGTGCTATATTGAATGAAACGGATGTTTAAAATACAACAGAAGCACAAATTATGCGTAGATACAATTAATATACATTTTGATTTTTTATATCTTATACCGGTATTCATTTGTTTTCGTTACTTTCGCTGCAAGCAGACTTTTCGCTGCCAGCAGCCCAGCATTCAGCAGCTCAGCAGACCAGCAGCTCAGCAGACCAGCAGTTCAGCAGCCGACACTTTAAAGTTTAAGATTGTGTTATATTGAATGAAATGGGTTTTTTTTTCTCAAAAATTCGACAGAAGCACGAATTATGCGTAGACACAATAAATAAACACGCCCTTTCATTTTGTTATTTTATATCTTATATTCATTAGTTTCCGTTACTAAAGAGCTTTCGCTGCAAGCAGACTTTTCGCTGCGAGCAGCCCAGCAACTCAGCAGACCAGCAGCTCAGCATATCAGCAGCTCAGCAGACCAGCAGTTCATCAGTCGAAACTTTAAAGTTTAAGATTGTGCTATATTGACTGAAATGGATGTTTAAGATACTTCAGAAGCACGAATCATGCGTAGAGACAATAAATACACGCCCTTTCATTTTGATATTTTATATCTTATATTCATAAGTACTCGTTGCAAGCAGACTTTTCGCTGCCAGTAGCCCAGCAACTCAGCAGACTAGCAGACTAGCACCTCAGCAGCTCCGCAGACCAGCACCTCAGCAGACCAGCAGACCAGCAGCTCAGCAGATCAGCAGATCAGCAGCCGAAACTTCAAAGTTTAAGATTGTGCTATATTGAATGAAATGGTTTTTTTTCTCAAAAATTCGACAGAAACACGAATTATGCGTAGACACAATAATAAACACGCCCTTTCATTTTGTTATTTTATATTTTATATTCATTAGTTTCCGTTACTAAAGAGCTTTCGCTGCAAGCAGACTTTTCGCTGCGAGCAGCCCAGCAACTCAGCAGACCAGCAGCTCAGTATATCAGCAGCTCAGCAGACCAGCAGTTCATCAGTCGAAACTTTAAAGTTTAAGATTGTGCTATATTGAATGAAATGGATGTTTAAGATACTTCAGGAGCACGAATTATGCGTAGAGACAATAAATACACGCCCTTTCATTTTGATATTTTATATCTTATATTCATAAGTTTACGTTACTTGAAGAGTTTTCGTTGCAAGCAGACTTTTCGCTGCCAGTAGCCCAGCAACTCAGCAGACCAGCAGCTAAGCAGACTAGCAGCTCAGCAGACCAGCAGCTCAGCAGATCAGCAGCCGAAACTTCAAAGTTTAAGATTGTGCTATATTGAATGAAATGGATGTTTAAAATACGACAGAAGCACGAATTATGATACAATTGCTCAGCGTCAACCGTCCGCTTACATATTCCTTCAAACGACATCCCAGGACCACCATGATGAAACACATTCTGCTTTTGTCGACCAGTGCTGGAAAATCTCATATCACATCTGCCAATGTAACATGAGATTCGTGAATTACTTGTCACGTAACGTTATAAACAATGTGACGTCACTTTACCAAACTCAGCATCTGAAGAACGTTTTTTTTTTCACATAAAAGGCATCATTTCGATAAGTTTGTATTTAAATATCTACTATAAAGTGCAATACGGTATGCAAGAAACAGTTTCTACTATGATATAGTTGGTTCAGATGGAAATATCAGATGGAAATATCAGTCACCTCGGGTAATTGTTTCGCGAGAACTCGACAGAGCCTCGTTCCCACCAAAGCAGTTTCCCTCTTGAAGAATATTTTGATGTGAACCATATGCTCATAGAAGAAACTAATAATATATGTACTTAGTACATTTAAAAATGCAACAAATTTTGTTTTGTAGGTGTTAAACGCTCTATATATACAGTCGTGTTTTGGTCATTTAAACAGGCGGACACTTTACTAAATAACTGTTCCTGGAACGAACCAGTTCTAGACTATTCTTTTTTAGAATTAAACTTTATGCATTCACATTAATAGAGAACTGATTTTCAGATGTAAACTGTGCGAGGGAAAAGCGCTGGCTGGTATTTCGTTAGAAATATTGATGGTGTTTATTAAATAAAGTTGTGACTTTTTTTATCCAAAGTATTGTTTTCGTCTCAAATAACATGTTCCGATAGCTTTAAAATAGTCATTCAATATTTGTCAGAAAAAATGGCTTCAATTTTACAAATTTCAAGCTTCAATTTTAATTTTGAAACTTCCTTGTGATTATTAATATAACAGTCAGTTTTCTATGGAAGCCTTGGAGGGCCATTTTTGAGTTTCGACTTACGGGTGTTTTTTTACTTTTGACTTATGACTTATGACTTTTGGCTTATGCTAAGCTTTATAAAAGCATAATGATCTGCTGTGACAATATAAACTGGGATTCGAACCTGTATTAAGGTTTTAAAATGATGTTTGTGAATAGCACTGCAAACTTGTTTGCTGTAAATAAATGATCTAAGTTACTTTTGTCTTTGTCATTTATTTCAGTTTCAATGAGCCGTTTCGGCTCGTCAGGAGGGAGCGGCGACGCAACTCTCGGCTCGGGAGGCCTGGTGGGTGTCCTCTTCCTTTAAGCGGGTGTCATTTGGGGCTTGGCCCCTATCAAGAAACTGTAAAAAATGAAATTTTGAAAAAAATTTGTTGCTATGGTAACATTTAAAAAAAAAGTTTTTATGTATCTATAGGTTAATATCACAAGGTATACCGAAGCAAATTAAAGTGCTGTAATATGTATAAGTATATTGTTATTTTGATGGGTCCTCGGTAGCAGGTTCCTAGTATTACCTGAACCTGCCGCTGGAGGTCCTCCGTGAGGACCGTGTATAGGGTTAGGGTTAGGGTTTATTTTATCATAAGTCATAAGTCATAAGTCATAAGTAATAAGTCAAAAGTCATTAGTAATAAGTAATAAGTCAAAAGTAATAAGTCATAAGTCATAACTCATAAGTAATAAGTCAAAAGTCATAATTAAAAAGTCAAAACAAAAAGCGTGTTAAAACATGTTTTATTTTGTTACAATTTATAGAAATAATGTAATTTTTATATATATATAATTGGTTTTATTAAAATTTATATTTGATTGAGTGTGGTCGTGTTTATATTGTTCTAATAAAAATGCCAAAGAGGCAATACAGTAGTGCTTTTGGGAATGATCGCAGCGAAGCGAAAAGGCGACGGTATATACCTCGTAGGAGGTATTACAAGAGGAAGAACGTAATAAGGGTTATCAAAAGTCAAAAGTCTAAAGTCATAACTTAAAAGTCAAAAACACCCGTAAGTTGAAACTCAAAAGTGGCCCTCCAAGGCTTCCATAGTATGTTTTCTGATCATTATTGCTGTGAACCTTATTATAAAGTTGACATATGCCGTCATGGAAAAAAATATATATAGTAGGCCTAATATAGAAACTTCTCCATTTAAACATGTTAAGAATCTAGTAGTACAGTTTTGTTAAAGCACCGTTCGCTACCATATCTTTATTGTAAGGGCCCCCATGGGCTTTTTAGCATAAAGAAAGTTTCAAAATTAAAATCAAACTTGATTAAGATAACATTTCAGTATACATGCTAATAAGTACGTATTAAGCTTGGATTTAGTAACAAACATTACAAAGCATTTTGACAGAGCTATAGTCTGTTTCTACTTAACATATGGCAAAATATTGTTCTTTCGTACTTAATAAAGAAATATACAATGTAAAACGTTCACATTATATTTGCTTCCCATCTTTCTGTCGCTTTTTTGGACACAAATTTAGACATATAAAACGCTGTGTCTGTCCGTCTGAAAAATTTTAACGTTAGTTTTAATTTGACTATTTCTGCAGATATCTTCATTAAACTTTAAAATTGTATAGCTAAAGACAACAGGGTCGTAGTGCACCAACATTGCATATGTTAAAGTCATGTGTAACAGATTTATGCCTCTTTTTGTACTTAGTTTTTGTCCAGAAAACTTAAAGTTGGTAATAACTACGCCATTTCTCACGATTTCTTCGTATTCTTCATATTGTCTTGCTTTTACAAAGCGAAAACTCTGCTGGCAGCGAAAAGTCTACTAGCAGCAAGAACTCTTCTAGCAGCGAAAAGTAAGAAAAATACGATATAAAGTATCAAAAGTAAAAGGGCGTGTAAAATAATTGTATCTACACATATTTAGTGTTTCTGTTGCATTTAAAAACCCAATTTAATAAAATTGAGCAGACTCTTTAAGTTTGAAGTTTCAGTTGCTGAACTGCTGAGCTGCTGGTCTACTGAGCTGCTGGGCTGCTGAGCTGCTGGACTGCTGGCAGCAAAAAGTCTGCTAGCAGCGAAAACTCATCTAGTAGCGAAAACTTATGAATATATATCAAAATAAAAGGTCGTATAAAATAATTGTATCTACGCATATATCGTACTCCTGTTGCAGCTGGATAAGTTTTGGCTGCTGGGCTGCTGAGCTGCTGGGCTGCTGGCAGCGAAAGGTCTGCTAGCAGCAAAAACTTTTCTAGCAACGAAAACTAATGAAAATAAGATATGAAATATCAAAATAGAAGGGCGTGTTACATAACTGTATCTACCCACATCGTGCTCCTGTTGCAGCTAGATTAGTTTAGGCTGCTGGGTTGCTGGTCTGCTGAGTTGCTGGTCTGCCGAGTTGCTGGTATGCTGGACTGCTGGCGCTGGACTGCTTGTAGCGAAAAGTGAGCTTGCAACAAAACTTTCTTAGTATCGGAAACTAACGGAAATAAGATAAAAAGTATGAAAATGAAAGGGCGTGTAAATTAATTGTATCTACGCATAATCCGTGCTTCTGTCATTTTTAACATCCATTTCATTCAATATTGCACAATCTTAAACTCTGAAAGTTCGGCTGCTGAACTGCTGGTCTGCTGAGCTGCTGGTCTGCTTGCAGCAAAAAGTCTGCTTGCAGCGAAAACTCTTCAAGAAACGGAAACTCATAAATACCGATATAAGATATAAAATATCAAAATGTATATTAATTGTATCTACGCATAATTTATGCCTCTGTCGTATTTTAAACATCCATTTCATTCAATATAGCACAATCTTAAACTTTGAAGTTTCGGCTGTTGATCTGCTGAGCTGCTGGTCTGCTGAGCTGCTGCGCTGCTAGTCTGCTTAGCTGCTGGTCTGATGAGCTGCTGATCTGTTGAACTGCTGTGTTGCTGGGCTGCTGGCAGCAAAAAGTCTGCTTGCATCAAAAACTCTTCAAGAAACGGAAACTTATAAATACCGATATAAGATATAAAATATCAAAATGTATATTAATTGTATCTACGCATAATTTATGCCTCTGTCGTATTTTAAACATCCATTTCATTCAATATAGCATAATGTTATACTTTGAAATTTCGGCTGCTGATCTGCTGAGCTGCTGGTCTGCTGAGCTCCTGAGTTGCTGGTCTGCTGAGCTGCTGAGCTGCTGGTCTGCTGAGCTGCTGAGCTGCTGGTCTGCTGAGCTGCTAAGCAGCTGAGCTGCTAGTCTGCTGAGCTGCTGGTCTGCTGAGCGGCTCGTCTGCTGAGTTGCTGGGCTGCTGGCAGCGAAAAGTCTGCTTGCAACGGAAACTCTTCAAGTAACGTAAACTTATGAATATAAAATATGAAATATCAAAATGAAAGGGCGTGTATTTATTGTTTCTATGCATAATTCGTGCTTATGTCGTATTTTTGAGAAAAAAAACCAGTTCATTCAATATAGCACAATATTAAACTTTGAAGTTTCGGCTGCTGATCTGCTGAGCTGCTGGTCTGCTGAGCTGCTGGTCTGCTGAGCTGCTGGTCTGCTGAGCTGCTAGTCTGTTGAGCTGCAGAGCTGCTGGTCTGCTGAGCGGCTCGTCTGCTGAGCGGCTCGTCTGCTGAGTTGCTGGGCTGCTGGCAGCGAAAAAGTCTGCTTGCAACGAAAACTCTTCAAGTAACGTAAACTTATGAATATAAAATATAAAATATCAAAATGAAAGGGCGTGTATTTATTGTTTCTACGCATAAATCGTGCTTCTGTCGTAATTTTGAAAAAAAAACCCAGTTCATTGAATATAGCACAATATTAAACTTTGAAGTTTCGGCTGCTAAACTGCTGGTCCTGCTGGTCTGCTGAGCTGCTGATCTGCTGGTCTGCTGAGCTGCTGGTCTACTGAGCTGCTGAGTTGCTGGGCTGCTGGCAGCGAAAAGTCTGCTTGCAGCGAAAACTCTTCAAGTAACGGAAACTAATGAAAACCGGTATAAGATATAAAATATCAAAATGAAAGTATATTAATTGTATCTACGCATAATTCGCGCTTCTGTCGTATTTTAAACATCCATTTCATTCAATATAGCCAAGTTCACGCTACTAGGCTGCTAAGCTGCCAGTCTGCCAGTCTGCCAAGTTCTCGCTGCTAGGCTGCTAAGCTGCCAGTCTGCCAAGTTCACGCTGCTACGCTGATAGTCTGCCAAGTTCACGCGGCTACGCTGCCAGTCTGCCAAGTTCACGCTGCTAGGCTGCTACGTTGCCTGTCTGCCAAGTTCACGCTGCTACGCTGCCAGTCTGCCAAGTTCACGCTGCTACGCTGCCAGTCTGCCAGTATGCCAAATTCACGCTGCTACGCTGCCAGTCTGCCAAGTTCACGCTACTACGCTGCCAGTCTGCCAGTCTGCCAACTTCACGAAAATAACATGCTTTGCTTTATCACATGAAAATACTTGCTGACAGAGCTAAGTATTGGACTTTTATTTGATGCAAATACTTGTATAAAAAAGAGAACGTCACGTTTAAGTACGCGTTTACATATATCCTTGAAATAATATTTAAACCTACTTTTGTGATTGAGTGTTTAATTAGGCTAATATTTTATTGTAAGTAGGAACTTTTAATCAGGAAAATGAATTAGATTCAGACCCTAGCCCTTTTACAAAAAAAAGATCCCTGGGTTCTTTCACGTTCCCGGTGTATAGCGCCGTCCGATACATGCGATACTACCTCTGGGTTTCTAACCAGTTCATCTCTAGATGAGAAACAGCATTAACACGTTTCTGAAATTTACCAGGGACCCCAGATTGGTAGTTCAGAGCACTCGACCAATGCCCCACGCATTCTCACTTTCGTTTTTAAATTTTGAATTTCATTTCTAGTAATACATTTTCATCTTTTACAGATTCTTCCAGTTGACTGGGCGCTTATTTGGTTTCGTTGCCAAAGATCTAGAGCACAAAATATCTGCAATTGAAAGAAAACAGAAAGGCGACCAAGGTCGGCATTATACCACCGCCGGGAAAATGATTCAGTTCGAACTTAACGACCCTTCCGTCGTGCACAAAGGGTCAAACGAATTAAGTCATTCCGGAACAAGGACATTATTAAGACTTCAGTGGGCTTTAGAATTTATACTTGAATTTATGTCAAGGATAAGTAAATGTTCAGACCTCGACAAAACATCTAAAATAGCAACCGAAGTGTATGAACAAACGTTGGCCAAACATCATCCGTGGATAACGCGCAAGATGGCGGCAATAGCAGTGTACTTGTTACCGTCGCGAAGGGATCTGATTAGTGTGATGTGTAAACAGGACTATGAAACTGTTCTCCAGCTTCTGGATAAAGTTGTAGGCGCAGGAAGACAAGTGTATGAATTAACTGAAAAGCTGTACATAGATCATGATTTGTGTAACATTCCATAACGTGCGTGCGAGGAATCCAGATGTAAATATGACACTTTGATACTCGTGTGAGAGTGCAGCGGCCTTGGAATACTCGTTTTTCATTCGTAACGTGCCATGTTGATATTTTATTTTACTTCAGGACGCGAAACAACCTCATGTTCTGTAAATATTTTCATATATTTGATACAAATGTGACTTTGTTTCTATCAACTTTGATTAAACCGTTGTTGTCTGGTCATGATCTACACTGTACATCGTTCAGTCTGTAATTTTCTGTGAGTACCCCTTTGAACATGATTTGCATTGTGTAAAATTGAATGATGGACACGTTCATTAAAAAAATTTAAGGGTGCGATACCGACTGGCTCTGACTGGAAGAACGCAATAGTTTCAGTGTACCTAAGAATGTTGATAACTGTGTCTGATTATCATTGTCTTCCTACAGGAATAAAATGACACCGTTCATGGAATATTCTTGATTTATACTATCAGTTCTTTTATTCGGAAAAGTAGGCCCGATATAGATCATATCGCTTCATTCTTTTTTTAGCTCGACTATTCGAAGAATAAGGAGGCTATTGCACTCGCCCCTGCGTCGGCGTTTTCTTATAAAGTCCATTATCTTGAATACTATCAAACGTATTGACTTGAAACTCAAAATATGTTTTAATCATCAACGTCTTCACCTGAAGAAACAATCCCCATAACTGTCGGGTTTTCCAATCTACTCGGTTTTATCATTATTACATGTACCAGTACTAGTACACGTCCTGCAAGACTACTGTTAGTTTTATTTATTTATACTTATTAAGTTTAGCTCCATTGTGAAGAATGCTTTCAGCTTATCGAGTCACTTTCGAGTCTGCTTCCTGGTTAAACCAGGACTGGTGTCATATGAAGAGGTAAGGTCGTGATCCCAGAGGGGCTCGAACCAGCAACTTCCGGGATGAGCGGCAGACACATTAACATCTACGCCATCGCTCCTCTTAGAAGATGTATCTATATACAATGACCCTTCAGATTTAATCATAAAAGCCTGTAATAAATCTGGTTTGAAATCACGCCCAGAGTACCCTTTTAAGGAGCAAACTTCGAACAAAAGAAAACTGCGATGAGAGGAAAGTGGCTTTACAGGCATGTATATATTGATAGGAAATACCGCGGAGGAACACCGGCTCTTTGAAGTATTCATAGTCTAAAGTGATATTATCCTTCAAAGTGACTCATAATTTAAAAGAAGACAAGTTTTTCTACTAAAAAAATGAACACTGCCAAATTTTTAACAAAAATATATAAATCTGTATGATCTCTGTTTCATTCCCTTTGAATATAGAGAAAAATAAGTTAAAATCTTTTTTGACTATCCTTGTCAAAAATAGCGATCAATCCTTTCTATTACATACATTTAATTTATATCTTACAATGACATACATGTAATTAGTTTGACATGTTTCAAAGCATTTACTAAGTTTTCATCTTCCTTCTTGATCGTCAGTGAATTTAAAAAAGTTGAAGGGTAATATAACTTTAATGCTTAATGTCCGTGAGACTATGACATCACCTGATATTATAACGATACTTTTTTAAGAGATGATACGGACATTAAACTTACAAAACCTCATCCCCTTGAAAATCCGACCGTTTCAGAAATCAGGCCAAATTTGCCTCGCCGAGGGCCGGCCAGAGTTTTGAGGTTTTACTGTACCACCTGGTGGTCACTTGTTTTGCATTTAGTTATATAGCGAACTCTTCTTTTCTAAAACCTAAAGTCACAGAGCTTAGCAATTTAGTGTGTAGCATTGTCTATTTGTTCAAGTCACACCCCTGGGGTCTAAATGGGCCCCGCCATTGAGGTTACATATATCTAAATATTGGAATCTTTAAAAATCTTTTTGTCCAAAATCGCAATGTCTATCGCTTAGATATTTGGTTTGTAGCATTGCCTAGTGTTCCTGCACCAATTTTGTTTAACCCATGCACCCAGGGTCAAAACTGACCCGGTGGGGATCACTTGATTTTACATAGGCTTACATAGAATCTGCTTCTCAAAACCACAGGGCGTAGACCCTAGATAGTTGGTGTGCAACATGGTATAGTGGACCTGTACTAATTAAATGTCAAAACTGTGCGGCCCAAATGATAAAGCATTGTCTGGTGGGCTCCTGTGAAGTTTGTCCACATTTACCCCAAGAGTCAAAACTGACAAGGTCCATGGTTAAACATAACATGTTCGACGGCTCAAGAACCATTGGGCATTGGATCCTCAGACTTCAGTGACAAGTTGACTTTATCTACTAGGTGACCTCTCTATTTATCACTGGGTCAAAGGTCAATGTCAGATGTGTTATATTCAATAACTGAAAAACCTTTAGGTCTGTGATATTCAAACTAGATGGCGGGGTATGTCTGGACCAGTAAATTACGCATAGAGCCAGGGTGAATTATCGTGACTGCCGTTCGTGTTTTCAACAATTGCTTTAAACGACATCCCGGAGGTTGCGGGTTCGAGCTCCACCAGGGTCACGGCCGAACTTCCTCATATGACACCAATACTGGTTCTTCCAGGAAGAGGTCTCGAGAGTGACTCGATAAGCTGCAAGTTTTCTTCACAATCTAGCTAAAATAAATTAGTATAAACTAAACTACATATCCGACGAAACCCAATGTTAATGACACTTGGCAGGGATGTGCCTTGTATGAACCTCTATTAATATTCTCAAAGAATTCTGATCAATGCAGACCTCTGGTTGCTATGGTAACCAAAAGGAAAAGCTTCGAATATCTTCTCTGAAGCTACTGATCAGAATTTAATGTAGCGTTCCACAGATGATCACCAAACTTAATAAAATAAAATTGATTCATAAAAGAAATAAGGGCTCCAGTGGGTGGGATTGTTTTCTTTATAGAGTCTTTATAAAAACATAAAAAATCTTCCTCTCTGAAACTACTGGTTAGAATTTAATTTGATTTGACAAACATGATCACTTTAGGACTGTTATAACGAAGTAGATTCCTTAAAAGATGAGACACCCGGTAGGATCGGACTGTTTTCTCTATGTAATCGAATAGAAACTTCAAGAATCATCTTCTCTGAAACTAGTGGGCAGAATTCAGTTTTATTTGACTAAATGACTATCTCATCACCCTCTACCGAAATTATTCATATGATGATTCCTAAAAAAAGTTGGGCCTAAATGGGTTGGGGCTGATTTCCCTATATATTCCATATAAAACATCTAAATCTTGAAAATCTACTTTATTTTCATCTTAGGATATGTCTTGCACATATATGTAGTTATATCTTTATAGGCTATACAGTCAAGATATTCAGTAATACTCAAAGGTTGCAGATGTTCTCTGTTTACTCAGGTGAGCGATATAGAGCCAATGACTCTACTGTATCAAAACAATATACCATCTAGACTGACAGTATACAATGCAGTACTCCAGTACACAACAACATTTCAGTGAACAGCAATACTATAAAAGGTCATTGATGTACAGGGTGATCATGATCTGCACTCGTTGCGAAGGGCATATTCCCGGTCAGAAGGGTATAAATTACTTTGTCATGTTTTGCAAGTACCATAGGTCTTTGATAATATGTCAGCTGACCTACATGAAAACGGACATACAATGTATCGGTTGCAGGGGATATGGATACTTAAGTTTCTAAAACAACACGTCGGGAAATTGATACTGCAGATTCAATATACAGTGGATTTATGATAAAACTATATTTGGTACAACGTATAAACTATTACGGGTAATAAAGAAAAAACTATCATAATTTATAAAACATAACAAAGAAATAGCACAATAATACGGAAGCCCATTAGTGCCATTTTGTCTTATGCGTTTTGTGTTATGACTAATGACTTATGTGTCATGACTTATGTTTTATGTGTAATAACTTATGTGTTAAGAGTTATGTCTTATGTCTTATACTGATGTAAATTAAAAAAGCGGCAAAAAGACTAGTTTCATCATGGTGGAGGGTGGACTTTCATCTGAAAGTGAGAAAGAAGATTGTTTGGTAAGTGTTGAAATGTGAACAGCTTGACATACGTTGTTTATTAAATGAAAACTACTGAACACAATAGAGATGAAACTTAAAATAGATTCTAGCAGCTCTGCAGTACATGTGTCGTTGGCTTTCATCTGGGTCCAAGGTTTCATGGACATTGATACTTTAAGAAGAAACAAAGAACTAAAAGATAATGAGGTTTTAATTAAATTGAAATGTTGTCAGAACAGAACAGAACTTTATTAACTCAAAATCACAATATGCGATTTTATGAGTATACATATATAACATAAAAAAGAATATATATAATATACGTGACAAGGTATGCAAAGCACCAATCACTAGTAAACGAGTTTAGTCATTTAGGCTTGTCTAGCAGGGGCGATCCAGAGGAGGGTCAGCCACCCCCCCCCCCCTCGGAATTTGAAAAATATGTCAATTTCTTTATTTTCCCTATATACATTTTCCTCGAAAAGGGAATTTTAGGTGTTGGACCCTTCCCCCCCACCCCCCCGGAAAAAAAATCTGCAGCCGCAAGCTGTCTAGTAATACGGAATTTCCGTAATCCTTGACTAGGAGGTTAGGATTACTGCCATTTCGCTATTGGTACACGTACCAGCGCCGCAATTTTTACTGTCAATAACACCAGCCTGTCCATCACTATAGATCTATGTGCTTTGTTTGCACTATTTCCTGATTGTTTTACCATTTCTGTGAAACACCACCAACTTGAAACTTTGTAGAATCGAATTGTCCAACAAAATTGCACTATAAGCCATGAATTGCCAAACTAATAAAAACAATATGCAGCTTGACAGTTTCGCGTGCCTTGACATACCATGTCACGTGATCATGTCATAATTGTAAGCTTATCACCCCCTGCTTTTCCGCTATTTATTTCACAGCCAAGTGTGTGTAGTTTCTGAAATTGTAGAGTTTTGAGCTATTGCAGTGATAAAACATACCAAGAGCAAACTAACAAAGTGACATTTTACATTAAAATAATATATAACTGACTTGCAATGAGCTGTTCGCCCTAGTACTGCAACTGTTTGGTAAAAGAACACATTACCTCACTTAGATACAATCCTCCCATTCTTCTGGTGTAGAAACCATCAAGAAAGTAAACAAAACCAGAATTTAGTCTATTTAACAACTCATAGTTGTAAGTTTGACTTGTTTAAAAGTATTTCGTTTATACTTACACAAAATCTGTCGGTCCAAATTTAAATCGGCCACTAGTGTCAGATTGATAAATTTGTGAAAACTTTATCATCAACATTCTGTATAAAATGTAAAACAATACTCCTTCAGGAACATGGTAGAAGAAAACGTATTCAGGAATTGGTTCGCAGCATAGCCGGCCAAAAGAAGAAAAAACAAAAGTCAATGGAAAAGGATACACATATGGAAAATCCAAAGAAGGTAAATATAGTGAACATTCAATTAATATTAGTAACCTGAGCAGTATTAAACTTAGAGTTGACCGTAGCCTAATCAATTTTGCTAGAAGAAGCTTGACAACTATAAAAAATCAGATTATAAAATGGGTCAGGCCTCGGAGGCGATTTAGTGAGACTATAGATAAGCGGACCTGTACCAAGTTTGTTCAAATACTGAACTCGGGGTTTTAAAATTCAAATTTCAAAAATATTATGTGAAACCACTTGGCCCAAAGCTTTGACATTTGGCAATGTGGCATGATCTGGAGGTCCGTTACCAAGATTGTAAATATTATGCCCCTGGCATCACAATTGACCCCGCCCCAGAAGCCCTTAGTTTTACATAGCGTTATATGAGGAAATCCTTCAAAAATGTTATTGTCTGAAACTACATGACACAGAGCTTTCATATTTAGCATGTAGCATCATCTTGAGGTCTTCTGCTACCAAAAGAAGTTCAAATCATGCCCCTGGGGTCAAATTCGGTCCAACCCAGGGGAAACTTAGTTTTACATTTATAAGTATATATTAGGAAAACTTTAAAAAACCTTCTTGTCCGAAACTGCAAGGCACAAAGCCTACATATTTGGTATGTAGCATTGCCTTGTGGACATCTACCAAGTTTGTTCAAATCATGACATCTAGGGTCATATTAGCCCCACCCTGGGGCTTGATTAGTTTTAAATGAAGTCATATTGGGTAAACGTTTAAAAATCTTCTTGAATGTCTAAAACCTCATAACACAGAGCTTAGATATTTGGCAGGTAGGATCATCTAGTGGAAATCATGGCCGTCTGGTAAAAATTGACCCCACCTTAGGGCTAACTTAGTTTTACATCTATGGAGTTGTAGAGAAAAAACTTTAAAAAACGTCTTGTCTTAAACTAAAAAGCACATAGTTTTATAGTTTCAAATCATAAAAGACCCACTTAGTTTTACATATAGTGATATAGGTAGAACCTTTAAAAATTTTCTTATCATAAACTACAAGGCACTTGACTTAGTTTCTATATCTTGTTCTTTACTTGAGAATGTATATAATTTCATAACAACCACTGACTTCCTTAGCAACCATGTAGTTTGAATAGCTGTATTGCAACCAAACTATCTTTTAAGTACCTTTGGATAACACTTACCTATTGGAATCACATAGACTTCCATAGCAACCACTGACGTCCTAAGCAACCACCTACCGTCTTAGCAACCGTATAATTTTTACCCTTCTACCTTCTACCAGTACTGGCCAAATTCAACAAATTGAATGTTCTGCCAGGGGGTTGCGCAAGAGAGGAAGTAAATAGATAAAAGTGAAAGTATGTACAGTGAAGGATAAAAGAAACTAAGAGTGAAGTTAGATATAGTAGTCTTGAAGACGTCGACTGAGCCAGCTGACTTAAGGTCTGGTAGTAGATTTGTATTGTTTATTGTTCTGTTAAAACCAAACTTGTAAGTACCTTTGATAACACTTAGCATTTGAACCACACTTATTTCCTTAGCAACCACTAACTTCCATAGCAACAAGCTACTTCCTTAGCTATGTAGTTGAAATAATTTTAAGTGGTGCAGGTACACATCGTCCGTGATACACATCGTCCAGCACCATGTACTGGTATGTAAACAGAAATGAAGTAATGCTGACCTTTAACTTGATTTTACATTTGGCCCTAGGGTAAAAAATCACTAGAATATGACGTTGCATGACATCATTTTGACCCAGCGGACTCAGTTACTGAATATTGTCAAAATCCATCAAGGAGGAGATATCATAGTAGATGAGCAAGCAATCAGACTGTCAACATATCTGCATTTCTGTTTAAATATTATTTAAACAGTGATCATAAGACTTAATATAGAAGACATAATCCATAAGACATAATCCATAAGACATAATCCATAGGTCATAAGACATAATACATAAGACATAGGTCATAAGACATAGTTCATAATACATAAGACGTCAGACAGAAAAAAAAATGTAACAGGGGATGAGTGGGTTTTGGTTGCGATTGGATCCCCCTTTTCAGCATGTATTAATCAGAATAAGTTATAGAAATTTTGAGTAAATTGACTTTTCCTCAATCAATATGTTCATTTGTGAAAGCCACCATCAAGCACGTAGGAAGCATTTTCAGATTGGAGGGGCACTCTCAGATGGGGGGAGCACAACATGGTCAAATGTAAGAAATCGTCGTAATTGTTGGTCAAAGTCTCTGAAATAACCGTAATTTTCCAAAAGTTCAGAAATTATTGGGGGGGGGGGGGAACTTACCCCCCTGGCCCCCCTGTTCCTACGGCCCTGATCATAGTTAAGTGTGCTATATATGTCCTGATACATCATTTCAATTCCAATTTTTGGCGTATGATTTAACATGATTTTGCACTCTTATTATGGGGATTGCACCCCTTTTTATAAAGGATGTATACAGGCTTTTCGAGATGAACCCCTGATAATGTCAAAATCAATCAAATTTCTAAATACGCCTTGGAGGATTTTCATTAAACTTGGGTCAAATATTCCCCATCATCAGGCGATGTGCAGAGCGCAATAGATAGGGTTATTTTACAAGTAGTAACACGTTTTTTCTTCTACATGACGTTTGGTAAATTTACATTATTGTTTCAGAAACAGCGGGGTACTGGGAGACACCCAACATTTAAACTACAGATTGGATGGCTCCATCAAACTAGAGGAAAATTCAGGCAAGCGACAGCTCGGAGAGGAGGAGGAACACGAATGTATGAATTCAAAAGGGAAGAAGAACAGACAGTTCAAACAGTTACAAATTATGCAACAAGAATTTTTTTTGACGGAAAGAATGATATGGGCAAATTATCAGACATGGAAGTTAAACTATCCACATATAATGGAGAAGTCATTGAAAAATTCACTGGTAGTAACGGAGAAGAATGTTGTCTTCAATATTTTTTGAAAAGTATTGGTGTGTTTTCTTCACAATATTATTTGTACTTAAGAACTTCCAAAAAGTCCCTAAGTGAGGAGCTGCTGAGTGGAGAGCCCCAAAGTGAAGGGAGCTTTCCTGTTCCAATGATTCCCTCACTGAAAGTAACTGACCAAATATCAGGGGAAATATGTGTTCAGTACACTAAAATATGTCACTCATCATACACAGAAGAACTTTCACAAAAAATCTGTTAATACTATTGATGATTGCTTTCAAGATACATGTGTATATGATCCTGACACAGAGAGAAATGGGTATAATCCGTAATTCTATCAAGCATTTTGACTGAATTATCCCCCTTTATGGACTTTGTATTTATGGACAAGCATTTGTATTACTATCATGATCTGAGAACAGTTGAGCGCACTGTTCCTCTGGCAGCTCTTGTTTGTGTCATGATTGTTAGTTTAAACAAAGATGTCTTATTAGCATGGCAGTGCTGAGAAATTCTACTCCTTTGTTCTTACCATGGGCCAGGAGATATGTTAAATATTAAATTATTGATATACATGATTTCTTGTTCTTTTTTCAAACGGATATTATATCCTCGCCACTGGTCGATTCTCATCGTAACATAGCCAAAGTATCATTCTAAAGTAGTGCAACTCTCAGCATGCTTTCCTATCATGTAGTATTTCGTCTTTAATCTGCCATGTTTCCAGTTTTCGCAGTTCGGTAGACGCACAAATCTTATATTGGTCCAAAAGATTTATTCGCTCAGCGTATATACTTTCCGAAATGTCAAAGAAATGTGCGCTGAGCGCATAAATTATAAGTCCAGCGAATGGTCATAAATTAATATACGCACTGTTAGCGTGTAAGAAAACACAATTATCGTTATTGAATGTCATGCATGTACAATTTTGTTTGGAAGTGGTTACTCTTCAGTACGAATAGTAAAATAACCCGTAGTTTGCTATTCGTACGGCAGTTTTGTATCACATAACATAAATTATGTATATTTTTGAAATGATTAAACTGATAATTTTTCAACCAGTTTCTTACATTTCCCAATGTATAGAATGACCGGATAGCACTTATAAAAAACATTGAATGGTTGATCTTGTTGGGTTTTAAGGCTTTTTAATCGATTAACTATTGAAAATAAACATATAATCAGGTGAGAGTTTTGCTAATTTGGTTTCATATATTACGATTTTATGTAAATACATGTATACATTTCATGAGTGCAAAAAAGAAGAAAGAAAAAAAAGGAAACGAGCAGAGCACATCTTCATAACGTATTTGTAAGAATTCTCGTATGTCCAAATCTTAATTGATGTACTCATTATAAATAAATTTTATTGTACAAAAAAACGCATTCTGCAAAATAAAACTGAAAAAAGCAGAGCACATTTATACACGTGTTTCTCGTAAAATATATTAGTTTAATCACTTCAGAAATATATATGCTATGTGATACAAAACGTCTGTTTTGCGAAATGAGTTGCATGACTTTCTTCAACATTTACATTCGCGTACAGGCTTCCCTTGTCATTATTCGATTTTAGTTACAAGACTTATCAATTACAAGAAATTCTTACTACTGAAATGTCGATTTGATTGGGAGATTGCTTTCCGTTTAAAATCAGCAACTGGCAAGTAGCTGACACGTTCAAAGTCATTTTGCGTCGGTGATACTTGTGTTGTCTTTATAAAATCGAGGATTGATACGTTTGTTCGTTTGACACCCTCACATGGTTTGGCACCCTTGCTGGAGCGAGGTTCCGGGGTGTGGTGCTTGGAGCCAGCATGTGAGAGATTTTGGAAATGAAGGACCAGTGCATCTGTACATTCCGGGCGAAAGCAATTTCCCATAGAGATCAGCAGACTGGCTCGAAAAGAAACGGTAATTCCTAATACCCGTACCGTATACCGTGCAAATCTTCGTAATGTACTGAGAACTACAGAATGATACGACCGTATTCAATTTATTTTTAGAAATCAGTTTAGATATTATTATGTACAATAAAAATAACAGAATATTTATTTCAAATGTTTAAAAAATATTGTAAACCCTTGGTAAATTTCGTAAGTGTTATAGGAGACTCATCAGTGAAGACTAACTGACCCGAAACCAGGTACGTATGGAAATAACATATGAAATCATTCGAGGCTGATGGAATTCATCGATATTTCTGCTTAAAATGATATGTGGTATCAGTAAGAAGTATTCTGTAACGTTGTCAACAATTTGAGTCTAGGTTTTGATGTAAACAACATGTAAAACAACATTCAATATCGGGGAAAATACGCGACATTTATCATTGTTCATTAACAAAACTGAGTTCACTCCCGGTATTTCGCGTCACCATTCATATTTCTTTTACATCGCTATGATTAGCAAAACATAAGCTGGGTTTACCAAAGATATTTTTAAAATGTAAAATGATAAATATTTTCTTATTTTTTATTTACATAATTTTTAAACATATATTAAATACGGTCGTGTCGTTCCGCCACGAAGATTTGTACGGTGTACGGTACGGGTTTTAGTATTACCAAAAGAAACCACCTGTCTAGAGCCCCTACAAACACACGGATGAACATGCTAACACAATATTCCGTTTATATACACTACTGCACTTTTCCTTGTAACAGACAAAAATTACACAGTGAAACACTGATGGTGAATAATTATCAAAAATTCATGTGACGCTATGAGATACGACAAATCATTCCATAATTTCGTCAATGAGTTCCAGCATTTCCCTGTAAAACTATAGAGCCCCTTTTGCAGTATTGGAAATGTGGAGGTCAGGTTTTAGTAATTTTGCCAAATCTTGAAATTCTTGACTGCATACAGTCCTGCGTAAGCCGTACATTTCGCAGCATACCTCAACATCTTGTTGATCGACAGTCTTTCCAAAATTGTGACCACCAAATACTTCGGGAACAAAGTACATTAAATCGGGCTTTCCATTGGGTATCTTTGCATTTCTTTGTTAACGTATGGAATGCAGGTTTTAGTTTACCGCTATTCTGTCAAGTTCGGCTTGAATCAAGTGCGTAAAACAAAACTTCAAGCACTCTACATGTAAAGGATTTAATTCATCATACTCGTTACTGTCCTTTAAATCTTTGAAAAAGAAAATCCACCATTGAATTCCTTGAGGTCTCATGGTTCCCCACCAAGCCTCTATTCGTTGATTTGAAACACTTCTTCCGTACATAAAACTTCTAAGACCAGACATACTATCTGTATCATAGTATCGGAAGAACGGTTGTTGAGTTTTCCGTTCCTTTGTCACACCGAAGAATTCGCGGAGCAACCCCAAGCGTCTTCAGTGCTTCAAGTTAATACATGGCGATGATTGCGGGGTTGTTGTTACCATGTCGAATTATTTTCATCATTTATCAGGGGAGATAAGCATGTATTTTCCGTCTCAGTAAGCGCCCCCAGATATAACTGTTGCTTCCCTTGGAGGTCCATGAACTCATTATAAGCGGACGGGAGCTCGCAGATAAGAATATTGTATTGCGGTCTGTGACTAAGACTTTAGATAGAACTTACATCTGTCCACTCATTCGGTTATAAAAAATTATTTGCGACGTTTTGAATAATTTGTAAAGTAACATAAAATGTAATTTAATTAATGTGGAATTATTTTTGTATCATAATTCTTTCCACCTACTATTCATCCCCAACTATTTTAACCATCGTGTATTGGAAAACTGATATGCGTTTTTACATAGAGTAAAGAAGGATATTATTAAATAACTCGTCATAACTTTCTTTCTGTTTAACATAAAAAATTTGTCATTATCACAAATGTTAATTTAATTTGTCTGCCATTTCATGAATATTTTTTTGTCAATCTAAAGTATTTAATCAATGGTCCTTTTTACGTTTAAAAACCATTACCGACCGTTTTTACGGGCATTGAATTATAGTGGAAACGCGAAACAATGCCAGTTTAGGTGCAAATATTGCACTTTAATTAAAATTTTCACCCTTTTGCTAAAATAACAGAACAAATGTCACTATTACGATGTCTTGATATTTCATTTTACTTTTTAGATTTACAAAAAAAATTATGTTTAATGGATATATTTGCAGTCCTTTTTAAGTTTAACTCAACTAACCTGTTATGTTTAAATAAGAATTTACCGCTTCGGCAGTACTCGGCATTTTACGTAAGGCACATTTTTTTAACGCCGATACTTATAGTTTGTCACTTAGTATGTTTTTAAAGTTAATTCGCCTGATCAACGTTAATAACTATTTTTCACAAATATTACCAAGGGCATGTTTATAAAACTAATTAACTGATTCGTATCCCAAATACAAGTTCATAAAACATATGAATAAAAAATTAAGTACATTGTCGTTGAAAGCATAATTATTGAACTTATACAAGTGTTATAATAGTTATGAATTCAAACAAAACCTTGTGACCGGATCGCACCTTGGGTAAGAGGGGTAGGGGTAGTGTCATCAGGGCACAGGTGATATTACTTGTTCAATGTATATTGTCAATTATTGTTCACGTCTTTTCATTAAAATAACGTAAGACTGTTTTCAACGCGATTGTTACTCTTATTCTTCACACGGTACTTGTAAATGGAATTGAATTACATGTTTCATTAACAGTTATGCATGTAAGTAAAGCAAATGCATCATAATAAGGATAAATAGATATAATCATTTAAATTGATATAACAAATTGACAACGATTCAAATAATCTTTACACTTGAATGGGGTTAAAGTGGATCAGTTGTATGACCCTTAATCATTTTACCTATCTATTATCTGGATATTGCCTGCGGGTAAAGTAATTTCCTGTCTTTGTTTCACGGACACGCGTTTCTTGCATACGCAGTGTTGTATAATATATCGGTCTGTACCCTCTGAAGCTTTTATAAACATTTTACAGTATATAATTTTTTTGATAAGAAGTATTTTTTACACAAGTTAATTAAATTATATACAGCCGCGGCCGCGGCTATATAAGATTCCAGCATGTCGCATGTATGTATTTATTGTATAGTTTTATCGTTGGTACCGGATTATCCATGTTACCAACGCCCCCAGAAGAGTTTTAAAGTTGTTATAGTTTTCGGGGGATAGTGCATGATACAGAACGCGTCCCGTTCAAGAGACAGTCCCTCGTTATTTAACATGCCCAATGTACAGCACCAATACATCTCGGTCTTAGGTCTCATCCGTAAGATCATTAGTTTTGTTAATAGAGGTGCGTGGTCGAACTTGCGACCGTTGGATACCAGTCCAGAGCGTCAACCACTAGACCACTGAACCGCTCAAACATGTAGCAGAGTGTCACATACAAGGCTAATACACACCTGTGATTTACTATACATGTTTATAATTAACTACTCTAGTGATGAAATTTAAACTTATGAAGTTATTTAATAATCATAGAGGCATACTCACATACAACATTTCCCCTTTTTAATGATTTTTGCCTTTTTTGAGACTTCATTAATTTTGCATGTTTTAAATTTAAAACCACAACTGTCATTTCATTATAGTAAAACGCGCAAAATGTGCCAGTTTTACTGAAAAGAAAAGCGTAGCGCATACGCTATAACAACTTTTTACGATCCCGAACGGAACAGAATAAAACATTGTGATATCATTTCAATAAAAAAGGAATAATAAAACATGTTCGTTTTTTTGTTTTTTGAAACGTGTATATGTATATTTTATTTTTCCAACTGTCGCGCTCGAACACTTCCGAATGATCGACCCGTCTGCTCGGTTATAGTGTTTTATGGCCGGACATTACGTAACATTTATAATGACCTGTAATAAAATACTTTAAGCTGTATATTGGGTTTTGTTTTATGCTTCATATACCGATTCAAAAGAAAAAATATGTCTATGAAACGAATATATTTTACTGAATTCTAGAACTATACAATGATAATTTATATAACTTTTCATCATATTATATACAAGACCCGTATGTTTTATTAATAATACTATTATCATTCACGTAATTTTAAAGTTTGTAAAATGTTTAAAAAAAACTATTTATGTTTTTTTTTCTTTTTCAATCACTTGGACAGAGACATATTTTATACATGTCTAAATTGAAACAGTGGTTTTCACTATTCTTTGACCCCAGCGCCAATTGATTTCATTAATATTGATAGGAAGGTGAAAATGTCATTTTATGAAGTTCCACTTTTGTTTGCACAATACAGATGCAGTCTAAATTCGCGTATGTTTTGTCTTTTAAAGCTTTCCGAAGAAATGAATTTGTTTTTAAATTTTGTTTCCTCCTTTAACAGTGTAACTTTTAGTGTGAAAAAATTTATATAAACAAATCATTGATATGTGGCAGACTTTTAAATTGGAAATGACCCAAACTTAGTAAAGGATGACATTTAAAGTTGTCTACATTTAAAAAAATCATCGTGTCTTTCCCATGCCCCAATTACAATTGATTTGCCGTGCACGCATGTTCTTGAATTCCATGTTCATCATTAAATTTTTCATGTTGACATGAACAAACAAAATAACGCGCGTGCGAAGAGGTCAGTCGACAATTTAAGTTCTCCAATGAACACATTTTGATTCATTCAAATATGTCAAGAACAACGAGTGTAACAGCTTTTTGAGTTCCTCGATCTGTTACTATTGTCAACAATTATTATTACTAGTATCACTGGATTCGTATTTTCAACGCACTTCATTTTACATTAGATATGATCAAATTCATTAAATTTTATAAACACGTTTTTAATGATAATGTGCTTTCCACTTGAAAAAAATTTATTCATATTTTTTTTTATTGAAAATAAGGTGATATCGTTCGGTATATAATAGTCAGAAGAAAAAACACAATACCTAAATTTTACCTAAATTAGTAACATTTCAACTTTCACATCTCCCTTAGGCTATAAATAATCTAGGTTAAAAAAATAACGATATATTGATTTTTCCAGTTTGGCAGGCGCAGTTACACATGACTGGTTTTATGGCCCCGTAAATCACACACGCTCGCAAATATCGATAAAAGATGGGTAACTCTGTAGACACCGTGATGACACATGAAGTTTGACTTAATTCCCTTGATTTTTGTGATATCGGTAGTGGTCATTATAGTTCCCCATGAAACATTTTTACATCTAAAGTTTTTAGTATTAATTTTCTTGTGATTTTTTAATTTTTAAAATGACGAATGGACACATGAAACATCATCAAGTTTATATCACTTAACTAAAGGAAGGAGCAAGAGTATCGTATCTTTTATATTTTATTTCTGTTAAAGTATCATGATGATGGTTCTAATAACATATGTACAGTCATTCCATATTCATGGTTTTACAGAAATATAAAAATGATATAGATTATCATTAAACATACAAATACATGTTCTTCAATAATAATGTAAAAGAGTTAGCAATATACACTTGCTGAAACATCTACGAGACTACATCTGGCATTAGCTACTGTTCATATCAATCAGGTTACCGCCTACTGTGGTCAATTATCAACAGCTTTGCACAAAAGTTCCAACAGTTTTTCTCGTTTTCTGATTTTTGTTGTTATTCCATACACATTTGGAGATATGAAAGAATTCAAAAGTTCACTGGATAAATGACTTGTGGGTTCCCATGTTGAATCCTTTAAGTGATACCCTTCCCACTTCACCAGACAATATTCGCCCTGAAACAGTGCAAAAAATAATATAAATTGACTTTTCTACAAAGAGACACAGATGTTTAACTTATTATTACCGATAAAAATCAGCAGTGCATTTATCTGCTATCTGCAAAAAGATATGCCCTGTAGATATGATACTTATGCGACGAATCTAATAACATGTGTTATTACTAAAGCTTATCGTATTTCAGCAGCACAAAGTGCAATTTTAGATTGCTTAATTAATATGTAAGTCAGTCTTCACCAATTTCCCTAAATTTTAGCTCGTTTATTTTCCTTAATATATGTCTTATAAGAATAAAACAAATACGAATTTTTGCAAAAATTCATTTAATTTATGTTATAATGTTAAACGAGAAATAAACACTGTCCTTATATTAAAGAGATATATTAATCGTAGTTACAATTTAACGCATTTTTCACAGGTATACAAAAGCGAATAAATAACGCAGCGTTAATTTCCCGTGTTAGATTATTGAATGATAAAAAGTAATATTGCCCAATTATTAATGGTCACTTCGATTGTAAAGAACATTTTATCACATTTGCATACTGAGACGGGCACATGTGGTGCTCATCATTAATCATTTTACAATTAACAACATTTTAGATTCAGGAAATTAGATCACAAATAAAAGCATTGAATTTTAAGCTTTAAGAATTTTCTATGCAATAACTGTAACATAAAAAATTAGTTTTCATCATTGATTCAGTTTTTACATTCTAAATAATTCTTTTTACAGTACATGTAACTTAAGTTACTTACCTCAGGTGTTGTCTTTTTTGTAATTATCCTTTCGACTGAGTAAGTTTCCGGTAAAACTTTTGTGGCAACACTGTTTCTTCCTTTTCGGAAATGTATCGGCAAAAAGTTGCCTTCACTTAGTTTTTTGTAGTCAACCCTCTTTTTACGTGTTTTGTTTTCGAAAGCTTGATCCATGATTAAGAGAGAATTAAATTTTTCTTCCGTATTTAAACATAGGCACGTGTCATTGATTAATACACCGACGCGTGTCAAAATTCTAAAACTCAAAATCCATGTCATCTTAGTACGTAATTTTGACAATAATCGAAAGCAATCGATTCTTGTTAGTTGTCATTTCATAATGTATTCGAATCATCTTAATGATCAAGCTGCTAAAAAAGCAAATTTAATGTTTTAAAGTATTTTCCTCTAAATTGCAATTTAATAGGCACTTCGAAAAAATTAAGCTATACATTGTACATGTATTTCATTCACGACTAAACATCAACGATCGCTAAGCTGAATACATGCAACTACACTTGTACTTTTTACCTGACGCCGGGAAATAGTGAAAATCTCTATTTTCAAAACAATTTTGAAGCAAGAAGTTTTCATCTAATTCTGTAAAATTTTATATCTTCATAATGTACATAAAATGTACTCTCCAAAAATATCAAGGAAAAATAATAAGATTTTATTTTTCCATACAATATCATGAGTTAAAACTGCTGTTCCGTTTAATTTGACCAAAGACGTATATAGAATATATAGGAAAACTAGTCACAGTTTTTAAAAAGAAATTGAAGCAAGAAGATATTTACTTATTCTATTATATTATATACCGTTGGAAAGACATTAAAATAAATTTTAATGTCATATCAAGGAAAATATTGAAGTGTAAAGGGAAAGGTTTATTTAATCGATGTATAAATTATTTTCCTATATAATTCATGTAATTTTATCGTCTGTGGCTAATCGATTGAACTGACTGGTGGCTTATCAGATTCTGAGCCGCAGGGGTTCAGATACAAGGCCTATGATGAGAATTGTTCGGTATGTTTCAGCAACTTCTAGCCAAAGTATCCTTCGGCTGTAACCGTCAAGAGCACCGTGTACACAAAAGCCATAAGGCTTCAGTTTATCGTATCCGTCTACATGCCAAACATAATTGGGCCCTTTGCTTTTCAGCCGGTGGGCCCTTCCGAAAAGTAATTCCATCAGAGTCAATAGTTTTCATAATAGAAATAACTTTATTTCTCGGAACTCTTAACCTATGTTCATTTACCAAACATTTCCACATGGAACGGTAACCAGTGCACTGACCGCTTGTCTCAATTTCTTTGGAAATATAATTAATAACAATGTGATCTGGTGTGTACCCAGTTCGACGTGGTAAGGTGTTACTTTTAAGTACTCTGTTAAGCTGCCGCAACTATATTTTGATGTTATTTATCACAAACAACAGCAAAACAATTTCAGGATATGTAAACCCACAGTAAAAATATTGTTTCACTAAATCTAGCAGTGCACTTCCTAGTTCTGGCTTCCAAAACTCTAAATGCCGCTATTTTAATATTTTGTTTTTCGTCAGCTGCGGCTTTAGAGTTTTGGATCAGCCCTACTACGAATCCTTACCAGAATAACAGATCATGCAAATTTTCATCTAATGTACGTTAAGTAGGGAAATATGATCATGTTTGGGTCATATATTTATAAATTCATCTTTTCAAACCAATTACGGTGTTCTACAACCAAAGTTGACTACAAAAACATCGATTTTTCAAACCTACATCATTGTGTTTACATTTACAACGGACTTTCCAAATGCCTGCTCTCGCGAGATCTCGTATGATGCAATCACACTTATTTTTCATGTAGTTCAGAACGCTTGATATTTTCCTTTTGTTTAGTGTTTAGATGATATAAAGAACGAGTGTAAATATACAATAGCATTTACCACTATGTTTTTTTTATTTCAAAAGAAATTTACTTTATTTTCGATGCGGAACAGACCTTGAAAGTGTTCGCGCCAAAACGCATGTGGTCACGTAAATAAATAAACTGTCCCCGTGACCTCAATCGGAACCTTCGGCGATTTTCCGCAGAGATCCCTTTCCAAAGGTTCCTGGGAATGGTCACGTGATAATTGTCAAATCGGCAAGATGGCGGCCAATTGGTGAAAATTCTGACCTGTTTGAAACTTTCCTAAAGCTTTACTTTAAATAGATAAAATTTGATATACAAATTTGGCAAATTAAAAGATTATGGTCTGATTAATAAAATTATCTATTGTTTTCACTTATTGCTCATGAAATACTGAAATGCGAGCGTGTCAGATTCCTGGCACGATTATTGGTACGATTTCCCTACGGAGTAAGCTTCAGCGTACCCGTTCTGTCAAGCATATAAACCGGGTACGCTGAAGTTGTTTTAGCTATGCACTTCCTGCTGTCAATGTTTCAGGTATATTAGAAGGTGTCACTCCTGTAACAGGGTACACCTGGTGTATCCACAGACACAGCCACACGCTATACACTGCGATCATGTTTATCAAATGGATCTGAAAATATATACAACCAACTATATGATTGTTACAAAATTACCCCCCCCCGCCACACACACAGTAAAAATATTGTTTCACTAAATCTAGCAGTGCACTTCCTGCTGCCAATGTTTCAGGTATATTAGAAGGTGTCACTCCTGTAACAGGGTAAACCTGGTGTATCCACAGACACAGCCACACGCTATACACTGCGATCATGTTTATCAAATGGATCTGAAAATATATACAACCAACTACATGATTGTTACAAAATTACCCCGTCGTTTAAGTGCAATCATTTTTGTGTTTTCTGATTTCAAACCTGTTTCGTCATGCTAATTTTATAATTGATTTGAAACCATATAGTCATCATTCTAGCAAAATATCACGACACGTTCACATATATGAAGGCGACATTATATATGAAGAATTGTATGTTGCTATGTTTTTGACAATTTGTTGCGTTGTATGATGTAGCCTATGTCGATATGTGGTGTGTGGAATGTATGAATGAACGTACCTAAAGTCTGCTTATTGCATGTATAACCATGTATTTGCTATCGGTAGAATGGCTGTAGTCACTAGAAAGTACTCCATAATATTATATGACCGAGCTAGGAATCAAACAAACGACCCCTGGATTAGCAGACTTACGCTAAAAATAAAAAAAAAAAAAAAAAAAAAAAAAAAATATTGTTATATTTAAAAAAAAAAAAAAAAAATTTTCCTATAAAAAAAAATAAAAAAAAAAAAAAAAAAAAAAAATATAAAAAAAAAAAAAAAAAAAAAAATAAAAAAAAAAAAATTTTTTAAATAAAAAAAAAAAAAAAAAAAACTTTTTTTTTTTTCTTTTCTTAAAAAAAAAGAAATTGGGGTTTTCCCCCCACTTTTTTTTCCCAGAGACTGCTGTGTTTTAAAAGTAATACATAAGTCATAAGACATAACTCTTAACACATAACACATAAGTCATGACACATAAGTCATTAGTCATAACACAAAACGCATAAGACAAAATGGCACTAATGGGCTTCCGTACAATAAAGATAAATCATTAATATAATTGTTAAAATATAGATTTATCCATCTCGATTACTAGACGACGAGACGATAAACTACCAGGGCCAATAACTATTGTTTTAGTGACATTAAACAAGACAGTGTATGCTTGATGGGCAATGGAAATGTCACCATTTTTTAGTCTTTAAAATTAACAATTGTTACCCCGATTTGTTCCTGGTACCGCGGCACTTAGTCTTTTCATTTTTAGGAACAAAAGAGACAAGAACTCTACTACTAATAATTTAAAAGTAAAGAACAGAACATAACAGAACAGAACAGATAATTTATTTAGTCGTACAGTCTAACCTGCCTATACAGCATATTGACAGTAACCCTGTTACATTATGGCATGATGGCACATTGATAATAGTCTATTGTGCGACAATCATTTCTTCGGCTACATCCGGTTGTGTTTTCGTTATTTCAGTTGATAATATATCGAACACATACGTTTCAGCACCATATACTAGACAGTTGCGTAGAGGTAAGATGTCTTACTTGTATGCATGTTTCGTGAGTTCGAATCCTGATCAAATGGTTTTAGTTTATTTTAAATTTAAAGTGGATTGCTATTTTATGCATCGATTTTGTTTATTTATATTCCATGAGATCTGTTTTTCCTATACATATATACCTGCAGAAGGATGAAGAATGATATTACAAGAATCTTGAAAAGTTGCTATATGGCCAAACTACACACAAACTTATTTGTTAAAATATTTAAAACTGAAACATCAGGCCTGATGAAAGATTCGAACCGGGAACTTCAGACATTTACATCTTAAGGCTCTACCAACAGAGCTATTCGGGACTTCGATATTTTATCGATTTAGTTTTAAATATATGTTTGTTTTCAAACCCAGCATGATTTTATTCGTAATGTTTGGAAACCGAAAATTAGCTTTACGGGTTTATCCTGAATTATGTATTTATTAAGGAGTCTCTGGTAAGTATCTTTCAACAGTTTATTTACATTTTGTCTGAAAAAAACGAACCACCAATCAAGACTTTTTACGTCACTAAAAAACTGGAACTTCTCTTAATGGTACTGAGTATATTCCCTGTTCCTGAGTGCCATTTCAACAGAACTTAATAATTTTAAAGTCCCATAATCACTTTGGACTTACTCGAAAAGTATAGATGAATTTACCAATAGAGATTTAATTGCGTTCTATTTACTCTAAAATACTGTCGTTGCATACCATTCTTTCGTATCAATATCACTTCTTTAAGAAAGTTTTTGTCAGAAAGCATTTTTTGCACTGTTTTTATAACACATATCTTCTTTCTAAAAAGCAAAAAGTATAAATAAGGATCTCTTTTGCCGATACATGTAAGACATAGCCCTCCGTGATCGAGTGATTGGAGTAGTTAATTTGAAATCAGTTTCCTTTCATTGACTTAGGGTCAAGGGTTCGAGCCCTGGTACCAACAATGTTTGGTAATTTGAAAAATTGGGCAGTTTCTTACGGAGGATATGAGTTTAGTACTGATTCTTCCCAGGAAGAATTGTTAGATAAACTGTCCGCGTGTTAAAATTATCAAAATAACGGTTGGAATGGGCGTTAATCTCCTACAACGATAAGACATCCAACGTGATCAAGTGACTTAAATCATTTAAGCAGATCTTAGCAGAAGTGACAATACAGTAAACACCGTATATAACGACTCTGGATATAACGAAATTCTGAATATAACGAACACATTTTCTGGACCCAGTGCTTTTTCTTTCTTAATTTTATATGAAAATGATATACGGATATAACAAACTCCGGATATAACGAATACAATTAAATAGGACCAAGGGATTCGTTATATACGGTGTTTACTTTATGGAGATTTTCAAGTCTTCATCTAAAATATATTATGAAGAAACACACAAATATGTTTCGCCCAGTAGCGGTGCACAACTGGCTACGGGACCGTTTATTTCTACATGAATTCTTTTTTATACATGTACCTCTATATTATATAATAGAAGATGTATTATATCAACATTGATTTTAGATAATACATTGGCTTTATACCAAACAATTCTCTGAATGCATTTTACATACACATTCTATGTGAAACTTTCTTTACTTTTAATGCAGGAGATGCATTATTTATCGTCTGCACGCATACAAACATGTATAAAATACAAGATTCTCCATATTTCCTTTATCTATGTTCATATCGGAAAAAAACCCATATCCTCGAAAAGACGCGAGGTCCAGGAAAAAACAGAGAATGAACTCTGAAAACCTGTGTCCAAAAACAGTCAGCGCTTTTCTCAATGGCGTGTGTGGACTTCACACGAAAATTAACAATTTTATACATATTATTTGATTTAATTTTTGAAACTTGATTGCACACGAGTATTGAGTGTGCACGCTAGAACTGACAAACATGTCTAGTACATTTACATTACCACCTTTACTTTAATATCATTGGTCATTTTTCATCACAAACAATTGACTATTGGTCACCCTCTACACACAATCTTATCCTTAACTTGAGCGGTTCAACTAACCGTAAATGGAACGCTATTACGCGACAAAGTAACAAGAATAGTCCAAAAGGATTTCAACTGTATTCAATGGAAATAACTGTTAAACAGATCCGTTTACTTTAGGTAAAATGTTGGTTCCAACACTCGTTTTTCTCAGAGTGAAAACCATTGCTAAATGATTTTCTTAAACTTTGATTATGATGGTTAGTTTGAAGGGTGAGATCACTTTAATTAAATTGTTTATTACAAGTATTCTCAACATTGAATTACTAGACCTTTTAAATTAATGTAGTACATGTCTTTTGATTGAACTTGAACGGTGTAAAGCTTTCAACAGTTATAGTCACGTGTTTTTCACTTATTTCTTATAATTTACTGACGTTCCTGTTGCTCTCATGCATGTCATCATCCCACAGCCGCAGTGCCGCACATTCAACAAGGTGTAGCTAACGCAGTTTAAGATACATAATTAAAAGTTACGATAAACCAGTGAATTTTCAGATCAATTTTCGTTCCGTTATTTGATGGGCGGATATTTTGCGACTTCATCTTCATAAACAACAAAACAACACAAAGAAGGTGAATTCTTATTTCTGAAAACAAGGTTCAACGATTCTGTATATTATATTGTGCGGTGGAATGTGGAGTCTATGAAAAGAGCGAAAATTACTGACATGGTTTACAGTAGACTTATGTTATTTGTGGTTGTTATTGTTATATGATTGTTATCATTGTTATTGTTATCATTGTTATTGTTATCATTGTTATCATTGTTATTTATTCTTACTCTATTTGAAACTGCATAACTTACAACCTGCCGCGACAGAGGATGTCGACGTACACGTGTGAGCAGGAAGAACGGTTAAAGAAAATGCTTCTTTTTCAAATACTATTTCGACGAAGTAAAACACTGACCCCTAACAACGCTTCAAATTGAAATAAATAAAGCAGTAAATTTAAAGTGATCATACCCTTCAATATCATAATTGCAATTTAATGTAATATATTCAACAATGGTTTAGTATCATTGAAAAACAAGCATTGCGAAAGTTATAGCTAAATAACAAAAATACATACAACAGTTTTATTCCTATTGAACATACATGTAGTTGAAAATGACAAAAATCGTTTTTGACCCGCCGTGTCGTAAAGTATTTTTCCATCAATTTGATACGATACATTTGTGTTTGCATGTACATTGTACTTATGAAAGAAATGGTTGAGCATAACTTATTTTTATTAAATTTTCTAAACATTTTAAATGTTTTAAGAACTTTTCTTGACCGTACTTTTTCTGGTCATTTTAAGCAGTATTATAGCTTTAAATATAAATAACAAAATTATGAATAACATTGGAGATCTGAAACATTTAATTTTGAAATATCTATAGAGATGCGTATGTGTTCCCTACTTTATGTAACGTAAAGTCAAACCGCAGGCTAGATTATATATTAGAATTGTATAAATTTGAACGTTTTATTGCCTTCTTTCGAACTTATATTAAGTATTGTCAGAAAGCGTTTCTTATCATTGAAAAAATACTGCTTTATAAGTATATCATACATTCTCACCGGCCAGAGATACGCAACTTTACCTTTGCACTCAAACTTTATGCACTCAATTACTGAGTGATGGTGATAATGAAAACAGTTTTTGCATAAGTCAGTTCATCTTGACTTTAAGAAGTATGATAGGGACATTCACCACCTGTTTGATTTCACGAAAATATGCGTGCTTACATTTTCTATATATAATAAAAAATTGAAAAAATTGCGTTTCTTTTGCCTTTGAGTCTACTATCGATTTCTACAGCAAGGTTAGAAATACAGTAAACTCCGGATATAACGACTCCGGATAAAGCGAAAATCCGGATATAAGGAACAAATTTTCTCCGCCCTAGTTTTTTTCTTCTTTATTTTACATGAAAATGTTATATGGATATAACAAACTCTGGACATAAGGAACAAATTTAAATGACCCCAAGGAGTTCGTTATAACCGGAGTTTACTGTAATTTGTTTTTCTTGTTCAAATGACAGCCAGTTTACCGTCATCTGTCATGATAATATAAATATCAAGAGTAAGTATAACATCCAAACTGGATCAATGGTCCTCAAAATTAACGGACCTGGCACATAAAAACTGCACAACATTTATAGATTTAACATTAGGCTCTAAAACATGAAACTCTATATCCAGAGCATGTCCTGTGATTAGATTTGAAAGCAAGTTGAAGTGTCTCTGTGAAGAGTTTTGCGGAAAATGGTATCTAGTTATCGTCTGTTTTGGTTAACGTTCGCTCTCTGGTTTTACCCCGTATTTTGTAGTATATCAAGCACGTTTGTATATTAACTGAGACTAAAACAGTCAGCAGACGTGCACTATATCAGTAAAAATTCGACGACCACTATCACTCAAATCAACAGTAACTAAATAATTCCGCCGTGCCTTGTTCATTTGCTTTGGCAGTGCATGAAACATACATGTATATATAAATACATCTGCAGTGAAAGTTTTGGAAGCCTGAACTATGTCTTTGGTTGCTACATATACATATCAGCTGTCATGCTTGCTGGAGTGGAAACTTTATATCCTTCCATGTAGAAATCAAATCCTGAAAAAAAAACAGACAAACCGATTGTAAGTTTCAGAAAAAAATGAAAAAAAATATATACAGCTGACATTGAACCCATTGAAAATAATGCAAAACTTTAATTTTTTTAATTCAAATTTCTAAATAAATAATCAAGCAAATAACTACACGGAAGTACCTCCGTGGTCGAGTGGTTAGAGTCGCTGACTTGAAGTGTCACAATCAACTCATATGCTGCTGGCGTCAAATAATTTTCTCTTTGCAACCAGTGTAGATCATGATCAGCCTTCACGTCTGCGCACTGAGGTCAATATCTGCAGTTTGCTATTCAGACAGACAAGTTTCAATCAGCTACCATATGAGCTACTATTAATGCAACTTTCAAATATTGAAAGATAAACAAGTGCATTTGAAATTTTCTCGAGACGAGTGTAAATACATGTACGTTGTAGATTATGAATATGCATGATCATTTCATAGGCTTTAGTGAGCTACTGACATTAAATTACGTTGTGTTCAAAAACAAGAAATAGTGCATTCTACCCCATTCATTATTTGCCATCAACTATTCCGTGAGTGTATCTTCCAGTTCTGCATGTGTAAGACGTCTTGGTACCTGAAATGTAAATGTAGCTTTAATTGCAAATGTTTCATCATTTTTATAGAAGTCATATTTTACAATATTTTATATATTGTCTACTAGGCACTTAAGGTGATTGAACCCGGGTCTCTCCGATCATAAGGCCATCGACCAGACCCCGTGCTTATAAAAATCCTTGAGCACGGTTTCATGTTCAAGTGGCGGTTTTGTGCTTAATGCCGAGTGCTTATCGGTGCTTTAAAAAAACCTGAATTTGAGATATCTATAAGCACGGAGTCAGGAATCGGAGTCAGGAATCCGCCTGTTCTCGGGAAATCTACAATAAGTATGTAAACGCATAAGACTTATCAATTTGCGGGAGCGCGAGGATATCATTTATTGTTTAATCCCTATACAGATGTAATATAGCAACTATATTCAACAAGTACCTCTCATTCTTATTTAAACGTTAATTTGATAATCGTAATAGAAACAAAGTGCTGTACAGCTGATAGTGTTTATATCTTACTTCAAGATTGCCTGGTTTTAGATTCGTCGGCTATAAATTTTGACGATGGAAGTTAGCAGCAAATTTCCGGTTCTGTGTTTTTGTGACCCACATCTGTAATCGAATCTTAAAAGGCAGTATCAATAATGTAACTGTTCTCTTGCAACTTTTTGACCTGGAAAAAAACACTAAATGTAAATAGTTTGCAATCATGTCAACATTAATAGTATCTTGTCTGTAAATATATAGATTTGTGTAAACATTAATTATACAGGTACGTGGTTTATTCAAGAAAACATCAATGTACAATATTCTTTAATAACAAGTGAATTTATATCCCCGACAAAATGAAACAAATAACTGAAAAAGAACAATTGGAAAAGTCTGTCTGTATCAGAAGAAAAGAATCTTTAAAAGTTCTACACCCCTATTTGGGCTTCATCTCCTAGAGAATTATTACTTAACAGCGACAAAAAACCTTATATGTTGCAAGTTAAATTAAATCCGCACTACTAGTTTCAGACTACCCGAATTTTTAAGATTTCTATACAGAATAATGAAAGAAACTACATCCCCGTAAGGTCTCATTTCAGTAAGAATCAAGGCAACAGTCAAACAACGGACATCAACAAAGTAATCTTCTACTGTATTCTTCGACAAAGACATCTGAAATCCACAAACACGCACTTGATTGAAGAAAAGTACCGCGAACATCGACATCTTCTTTATTCTTCGGCAAAGCCACCTGAAATACACAAACAAACCACTGTTAGTAGAGCAATGAAGTTAATACGGATATACCTGCAAACATAAGAAAAGGAACAAAAGGCAAGTGGCCAACCACTAACACACCCTCCTCTGCTCTCTGCCCAAACACACGGACGGAGCTTGCCACTTTTCGCTGCTGATGCGGTTACCGGACCGGACCGGACAAAAGCGGGCAGGCAAAGCGAGGGCGGTTCAAGCTGCCAAGGCCAAGGTATGGTGCTCAGACTGCAGCGCTACGGTACGGTAAGACTCACGGGACGGCAGCACATCATGTTAAATGAAAAACAAAAGAAAACTAACTAACTAACTAAAGAAAACTAACTACACATACCGGACAGGACGGGAAAAAAACGGCGCGGTACGGACGCGAACACCGGTATCTTCATCTGTATTCTTCGGCAAAGCCACCTGAAATACACAAACAAACCACTGTTAGTAGAGCAATGAAGTTAATACGGATATACCTGCAAACATAAGAAAAGGAACAAAAGGCAAGTGGCCAACCACTAACACACCCTCCTCTGCTCTCTGCCCAAACACACGGACGGAGCTTGCCACTTTTCGCTGCTGATGCGGTTACCGGACCGGACCGGACAAAAGCGGGCAGGCAAAGCGAGGGCGGTTCAAGCTGCCAAGGCCAAGGTATGGTGCTCAGACTGCAGCGCTACGGTACGGTAAGACTCACGGGACGGCAGCACATCATGTTAAATGAAAAACAAAAGAAAACTAACTAACTAACTAAAGAAAACTAACTACACATACCGGACAGGACGGGAAAAAAACGGCGCGGTACGGACGCGAACACCGGTATCTTCATCTGTATTCTTCGGCAAAGCCACCTGAAATACACAAACAAACCACTGTTAGTAGAGCAATGAAGTTAATACGGATATACCTGCAAACATAAGAAAAGGAACAAAAGGCAAGTGGCCAACCACTAACACACCCTCCTCTGCTCTCTGCCCAAACACACGGACGGAGCTTGCCACTTTTCGCTGCTGATGCGGTTACCGGACCGGACCGGACAGGACAAAAGCGGGCAGGCAAAGCGAGGGCGGTTCAAGCTGCCAAGGCCAAGGTATGGTGCTCAGACTGCAGCGCTACGGTACGGTAAGACTCACGGGACGGCAGCACATCATGTTAAATGAAAAACAAAAGAAAACTAACTAACTAACTAAAGAAAACTAACTACACATACCGGACAGGACGGGAAAAAAACGGCGCGGTACGGACGCGAACACCGGTATCTTCATCTGTATTCTTCGGCAAAGCCACCTGAAATACACAAACAAACCACTGTTAGTAGAGCAATGAAGTTAATACGGATATACCTGCAAACATAAGAAAAGGAACAAAAGGCAAGTGGCCAACCACTAACACACCCTCCTCTGCTCTCTGCCCAAACACACGGACGGAGCTTGCCACTTTTCGCTGCTGATGCGGTTACCGGACCGGACCGGACAAGACAAAAGCGGGCAGGCAAAGCGAGGGCGGTTCAAGCTGCCAAGGCCAAGGTATGGTGCTCAGACTGCAGCGCTACGGTACGGTAAGACTCACGGGACGGCAGCACATCATGTTAAATGAAAAACAAAAGAAAACTAACTAACTAACTAAAGAAAACTAACTACACATACCGGACAGGACGGGAAAAAAACGGCGCGGTACGGACGCGAACACCGGTATCTTCATCTGTATTCTTCGGCAAAGCCACCTGAAATACACAAACAAACCACTGTTAGTAGAGCAATGAAGTTAATACGGATATACCTGCAAACATAAGAAAAGGAACAAAAGGCAAGTGGCCAACCACTAACACACCCTCCTCTGCTCTCTGCCCAAACACACGGACGGAGCTTGCCACTTTTCGCTGCTGATGCGGTTACCGGACCGGACCGGACAGAAAAGCGGGCAGGCAAAGCGAGGGCGGTTCAAGCTGCCAAGGCCAAGGTATGGTGCTCAGACTGCAGCGCTACGGTACGGTAAGACTCACGGGACGGCAGCACATCATGTTAAATGAAAAACAAAAGAAAACTAACTAACTAACTAAAGAAAACTAACTACACATACCGGACAGGACGGGAAAAAAAACGGCGCGGTACGGACGCGAACACCGGTATCTTCATCTGTATTCTTCGGCAAAGCCACCTGAAATACACAAACAAACCACTGTTAGTAGAGCAATGAAGTTAATACGGATATACCTGCAAACATAAGAAAAGGAACAAAAGGCAAGTGGCCAACCACTAACACACCCTCCTCTGCTCTCTGCCCAAACACACGGACGGAGCTTGCCACTTTTCGCTGCTGATGCGGTTACCGGACCGGACCGGACAGGACAAAAGCGGGCAGGCAAAGCGAGGGCGGTTCAAGCTGCCAAGGCCAAGGTATGGTGCTCAGACTGCAGCGCTACGGTACGGTAAGACTCACGGGACGGCAGCACATCATGTTAAATGAAAAACAAAAGAAAACTAACTAACTAACTAAAGAAAACTAACTACACATACCGGACAGGACGGGAAAAAAACGGCGCGGTACGGACGCGAACACCGGTATCTTCATCTGTATTCTTCGGCAAAGCCACCTGAAATACACAAACAAACCACTGTTAGTAGAGCAATGAAGTTAATACGGATATACCTGCAAACATAAGAAAAGGAACAAAAGGCAAGTGGCCAACCACTAACACACCCTCCTCTGCTCTCTGCCCAAACACACGGACGGAGCTTGCCACTTTTCGCTGCTGATGCGGTTACCGGACCGGACCGGACAAGACAAAAGCGGGCAGGCAAAGCGAGGGCGGTTCAAGCTGCCAAGGCCAAGGTATGGTGCTCAGACTGCAGCGCTACGGTACGGTAAGACTCACGGGACGGCAGCACATCATGTTAAATGAAAAACAAAAGAAAACTAACTAACTAACTAAAGAAAACTAACTACACATACCGGACAGGACGGGAAAAAAACGGCGCGGTACGGACGCGAACACCGGTATCTTCATCTGTATTCTTCGGCAAAGCCACCTGAAATACACAAACAAACCACTGTTAGTAGAGCAATGAAGTTAATACGGATATACCTGCAAACATAAGAAAAGGAACAAAAGGCAAGTGGCCAACCACTAACACACCCTCCTCTGCTCTCTGCCCAAACACACGGACGGAGCTTGCCACTTTTCGCTGCTGATGCGGTTACCGGACCGGACCGGACAGGACAAAAGCGGGCAGGCAAAGCGAGGGCGGTTCAAGCTGCCAAGGCCAAGGTATGGTGCTCAGACTGCAGCGCTACGGTACGGTAAGACTCACGGGACGGCAGCACATCATGTTAAATGAAAAACAAAAGAAAACTAACTAACTAACTAAAGAAAACTAACTACACATACCGGACAGGACGGGAAAAAAACGGCGCGGTACGGACGCGAACACCGGTATCTTCATCTGTATTCTTCGGCAAAGCCACCTGAAATACACAAACAAACCACTGTTAGTAGAGCAATGAAGTTAATACGGATATACCTGCAAACATAAGAAAAGGAACAAAAGGCAAGTGGCCAACCACTAACACACCCTCCTCTGCTCTCTGCCCAAACACACGGACGGAGCTTGCCACTTTTCGCTGCTGATGCGGTTACCGGACCGGACCGGACAGGAAAAAAGCGGGCAGGCAAAGCGAGGGCGGTTCAAGCTGCCAAGGCCAAGGTATGGTGCTCAGACTGCAGCGCTACGGTACGGTAAGACTCACGGGACGGCAGCACATCATGTTAAATGAAAAACAAAAGAAAACTAACTAACTAACTAAAGAAAACTAACTACACATACCGGACAGGACGGGAAAAAAACGGCGCGGTACGGACGCGAACACCGGTATCTTCATCTGTATTCTTCGGCAAAGCCACCTGAAATACACAAACAAACCACTGTTAGTAGAGCAATGAAGTTAATACGGATATACCTGCAAACATAAGAAAAGGAACAAAAGGCAAGTGGCCAACCACTAACACACCCTCCTCTGCTCTCTGCCCAAACACACGGACGGAGCTTGCCACTTTTCGCTGCTGATGCGGTTACCGGACCGGACCGACAGGACAAAAGCGGGCAGGCAAAGCGAGGGCGGTTCAAGCTGCCAAGGCCAAGGTATGGTGCTCAGACTGCAGCGCTACGGTACGGTAAGACTCACGGGACGGCAGCACATCATGTTAAATGAAAAACAAAAGAAAACTAACTAACTAACTAAAGAAAACTAACTACACATACCGGACAGGACGGGAAAAAAACGGCGCGGTACGGACGCGAACACCGGTATCTTCATCTGTATTCTTCGGCAAAGCCACCTGAAATACACAAACAAACCACTGTTAGTAGAGCAATGAAGTTAATACGGATATACCTGCAAACATAAGAAAAGGAACAAAAGGCAAGTGGCCAACCACTAACACACCCTCCTCTGCTCTCTGCCCAAACACACGGACGGAGCTTGCCACTTTTCGCTGCTGATGCGGTTACCGGACCGGACCGGACAGGACAAAAGCGGGCAGGCAAAGCGAGGGCGGTTCAAGCTGCCAAGGCCAAGGTATGGTGCTCAGACTGCAGCGCTACGGTACGGTAAGACTCACGGGACGGCAGCACATCATGTTAAATGAAAAACAAAAGAAAACTAACTAACTAACTAAAGAAAACTAACTACACATACCGGACAGGACGGGAAAAAAACGGCGCGGTACGGACGCGAACACCGGTATCTTCATCTGTATTCTTCGGCAAAGCCACCTGAAATACACAAACAAACCACTGTTAGTAGAGCAATGAAGTTAATACGGATATACCTGCAAACATAAGAAAAGGAACAAAAGGCAAGTGGCCAACCACTAACACACCCTCCTCTGCTCTCTGCCCAAACACACGGACGGAGCTTGCCACTTTTCGCTGCTGATGCGGTTACCGGACCGGACCGGACAGGACAAAAGCGGGCAGGCAAAGCGAGGGCGGTTCAAGCTGCCAAGGCCAAGGTATGGTGCTCAGACTGCAGCGCTACGGTACGGTAAGACTCACGGGACGGCAGCACATCATGTTAAATGAAAAACAAAAGAAAACTAACTAACTAACTAAAGAAAACTAACTACACATACCGGACAGGACGGGAAAAAAACGGCGCGGTACGGACGCGAACACCGGTATCTTCATCTGTATTCTTCGGCAAAGCCACCTGAAATACACAAACAAACCACTGTTAGTAGAGCAATGAAGTTAATACGGATATACCTGCAAACATAAGAAAAGGAACAAAAGGCAAGTGGCCAACCACTAACACACCCTCCTCTGCTCTCTGCCCAAACACACGGACGGAGCTTGCCACTTTTCGCTGCTGATGCGGTTACCGGACCGGACCGGACAGGACAAAAGCGGGCAGGCAAAGCGAGGGCGGTTCAAGCTGCCAAGGCCAAGGTATGGTGCTCAGACTGCAGCGCTACGGTACGGTAAGACTCACGGGACGGCAGCACATCATGTTAAATGAAAAACAAAAGAAAACTAACTAACTAACTAAAGAAAACTAACTACACATACCGGACAGGACGGGAAAAAAACGGCGCGGTACGGACGCGAACACCGGTATCTTCATCTGTATTCTTCGGCAAAGCCACCTGAAATACACAAACAAACCACTGTTAGTAGAGCAATGAAGTTAATACGGATATACCTGCAAACATAAGAAAAGGAACAAAAGGCAAGTGGCCAACCACTAACACACCCTCCTCTGCTCTCTGCCCAAACACACGGACGGAGCTTGCCACTTTTCGCTGCTGATGCGGTTACCGGACCGGACCGGACAGGACAAAAGCGGGCAGGCAAAGCGAGGGCGGTTCAAGCTGCCAAGGCCAAGGTATGGTGCTCAGACTGCAGCGCTACGGTACGGTAAGACTCACGGGACGGCAGCACATCATGTTAAATGAAAAACAAAAGAAAACTAACTAACTAACTAAAGAAAACTAACTACACATACCGGACAGGACGGGAAAAAAACGGCGCGGTACGGACGCGAACACCGGTATCTTCATCTGTATTCTTCGGCAAAGCCACCTGAAATACACAAACAAACCACTGTTAGTAGAGCAATGAAGTTAATACGGATATACCTGCAAACATAAGAAAAGGAACAAAAGGCAAGTGGCCAACCACTAACACACCCTCCTCTGCTCTCTGCCCAAACACACGGACGGAGCTTGCCACTTTTCGCTGCTGATGCGGTTACCGGACCGGACCGGACAGGACAAAAGCGGGCAGGCAAAGCGAGGGCGGTTCAAGCTGCCAAGGCCAAGGTATGGTGCTCAGACTGCAGCGCTACGGTACGGTAAGACTCACGGGACGGCAGCACATCATGTTAAATGAAAAACAAAAGAAAACTAACTAACTAACTAAAGAAAACTAACTACACATACCGGACAGGACGGGAAAAAAACGGCGCGGTACGGACGCGAACACCGGTATCTTCATCTGTATTCTTCGGCAAAGCCACCTGAAATACACAAACAAACCACTGTTAGTAGAGCAATGAAGTTAATACGGATATACCTGCAAACATAAGAAAAGGAACAAAAGGCAAGTGGCCAACCACTAACACACCCTCCTCTGCTCTCTGCCCAAACACACGGACGGAGCTTGCCACTTTTCGCTGCTGATGCGGTTACCGGACCGGACCGGACAGGACAAAAGCGGGCAGGCAAAGCGAGGGCGGTTCAAGCTGCCAAGGCCAAGGTATGGTGCTCAGACTGCAGCGCTACGGTACGGTAAGACTCACGGGACGGCAGCACATCATGTTAAATGAAAAACAAAAGAAAACTAACTAACTAACTAAAGAAAACTAACTACACATACCGGACAGGACGGGAAAAAAACGGCGCGGTACGGACGCGAACACCGGTATCTTCATCTGTATTCTTCGGCAAAGCCACCTGAAATACACAAACAAACCACTGTTAGTAGAGCAATGAAGTTAATACGGATATACCTGCAAACATAAGAAAAGGAACAAAAGGCAAGTGGCCAACCACTAACACACCCTCCTCTGCTCTCTGCCCAAACACACGGACGGAGCTTGCCACTTTTCGCTGCTGATGCGGTTACCGGACCGGACCGGACAGGACAAAAGCGGGCAGGCAAAGCGAGGGCGGTTCAAGCTGCCAAGGCCAAGGTATGGTGCTCAGACTGCAGCGCTACGGTACGGTAAGACTCACGGGACGGCAGCACATCATGTTAAATGAAAAACAAAAGAAAACTAACTAACTAACTAAAGAAAACTAACTACACATACCGGACAGGACGGGAAAAAAACGGCGCGGTACGGACGCGAACACCGGTATCTTCATCTGTATTCTTCGGCAAAGCCACCTGAAATACACAAACAAACCACTGTTAGTAGAGCAATGAAGTTAATACGGATATACCTGCAAACATAAGAAAAGGAACAAAAGGCAAGTGGCCAACCACTAACACACCCTCCTCTGCTCTCTGCCCAAACACACGGACGGAGCTTGCCACTTTTCGCTGCTGATGCGGTTACCGGACCGGACCGGACAGGACAAAAGCGGGCAGGCAAAGCGAGGGCGGTTCAAGCTGCCAAGGCCAAGGTATGGTGCTCAGACTGCAGCGCTACGGTACGGTAAGACTCACGGGACGGCAGCACATCATGTTAAATGAAAAACAAAAGAAAACTAACTAACTAACTAAAGAAAACTAACTACACATACCGGACAGGACGGGAAAAAAACGGCGCGGTACGGACGCGAACACCGGTATCTTCATCTGTATTCTTCGGCAAAGCCACCTGAAATACACAAACAAACCACTGTTAGTAGAGCAATGAAGTTAATACGGATATACCTGCAAACATAAGAAAAGGAACAAAAGGCAAGTGGCCAACCACTAACACACCCTCCTCTGCTCTCTGCCCAAACACACGGACGGAGCTTGCCACTTTTCGCTGCTGATGCGGTTACCGGACCGGACCGGACAGGACAAAAGCGGGCAGGCAAAGCGAGGGCGGTTCAAGCTGCCAAGGCCAAGGTATGGTGCTCAGACTGCAGCGCTACGGTACGGTAAGACTCACGGGACGGCAGCACATCATGTTAAATGAAAAACAAAAGAAAACTAACTAACTAACTAAAGAAAACTAACTACACATACCGGACAGGACGGGAAAAAAACGGCGCGGTACGGACGCGAACACCGGTATCTTCATCTGTATTCTTCGGCAAAGCCACCTGAAATACACAAACAAACCACTGTTAGTAGAGCAATGAAGTTAATACGGATATACCTGCAAACATAAGAAAAGGAACAAAAGGCAAGTGGCCAACCACTAACACACCCTCCTCTGCTCTCTGCCCAAACACACGGACGGAGCTTGCCACTTTTCGCTGCTGATGCGGTTACCGGACCGGACCGGACAGGACAAAAGCGGGCAGGCAAAGCGAGGGCGGTTCAAGCTGCCAAGGCCAAGGTATGGTGCTCAGACTGCAGCGCTACGGTACGGTAAGACTCACGGGACGGCAGCACATCATGTTAAATGAAAAACAAAAGAAAACTAACTAACTAACTAAAGAAAACTAACTACACATACCGGACAGGACGGGAAAAAAACGGCGCGGTACGGACGCGAACACCGGTATCTTCATCTGTATTCTTCGGCAAAGCCACCTGAAATACACAAACAAACCACTGTTAGTAGAGCAATGAAGTTAATACGGATATACCTGCAAACATAAGAAAAGGAACAAAAGGCAAGTGGCCAACCACTAACACACCCTCCTCTGCTCTCTGCCCAAACACACGGACGGAGCTTGCCACTTTTCGCTGCTGATGCGGTTACCGGACCGGACCGGACAGGACAAAAGCGGGCAGGCAAAGCGAGGGCGGTTCAAGCTGCCAAGGCCAAGGTATGGTGCTCAGACTGCAGCGCTACGGTACGGTAAGACTCACGGGACGGCAGCACATCATGTTAAATGAAAAACAAAAGAAAACTAACTAACTAACTAAAGAAAACTAACTACACATACCGGACAGGACGGGAAAAAAACGGCGCGGTACGGACGCGAACACCGGTATCTTCATCTGTATTCTTCGGCAAAGCCACCTGAAATACACAAACAAACCACTGTTAGTAGAGCAATGAAGTTAATACGGATATACCTGCAAACATAAGAAAAGGAACAAAAGGCAAGTGGCCAACCACTAACACACCCTCCTCTGCTCTCTGCCCAAACACACGGACGGAGCTTGCCACTTTTCGCTGCTGATGCGGTTACCGGACCGGACCGGACAGGACAAAAGCGGGCAGGCAAAGCGAGGGCGGTTCAAGCTGCCAAGGCCAAGGTATGGTGCTCAGACTGCAGCGCTACGGTACGGTAAGACTCACGGGACGGCAGCACATCATGTTAAATGAAAAACAAAAGAAAACTAACTAACTAACTAAAGAAAACTAACTACACATACCGGACAGGACGGGAAAAAAACGGCGCGGTACGGACGCGAACACCGGTATCTTCATCTGTATTCTTCGGCAAAGCCACCTGAAATACACAAACAAACCACTGTTAGTAGAGCAATGAAGTTAATACGGATATACCTGCAAACATAAGAAAAGGAACAAAAGGCAAGTGGCCAACCACTAACACACCCTCCTCTGCTCTCTGCCCAAACACACGGACGGAGCTTGCCACTTTTCGCTGCTGATGCGGTTACCGGACCGGACCGGACAGGACAAAAGCGGGCAGGCAAAGCGAGGGCGGTTCAAGCTGCCAAGGCCAAGGTATGGTGCTCAGACTGCAGCGCTACGGTACGGTAAGACTCACGGGACGGCAGCACATCATGTTAAATGAAAAACAAAAGAAAACTAACTAACTAACTAAAGAAAACTAACTACACATACCGGACAGGACGGGAAAAAAACGGCGCGGTACGGACGCGAACACCGGTATCTTCATCTGTATTCTTCGGCAAAGCCACCTGAAATACACAAACAAACCACTGTTAGTAGAGCAATGAAGTTAATACGGATATACCTGCAAACATAAGAAAAGGAACAAAAGGCAAGTGGCCAACCACTAACACACCCTCCTCTGCTCTCTGCCCAAACACACGGACGGAGCTTGCCACTTTTCGCTGCTGATGCGGTTACCGGACCGGACCGGACAGGACAAAAGCGGGCAGGCAAAGCGAGGGCGGTTCAAGCTGCCAAGGCCAAGGTATGGTGCTCAGACTGCAGCGCTACGGTACGGTAAGACTCACGGGACGGCAGCACATCATGTTAAATGAAAAACAAAAGAAAACTAACTAACTAACTAAAGAAAACTAACTACACATACCGGACAGGACGGGAAAAAAACGGCGCGGTACGGACGCGAACACCGGTATCTTCATCTGTATTCTTCGGCAAAGCCACCTGAAATACACAAACAAACCACTGTTAGTAGAGCAATGAAGTTAATACGGATATACCTGCAAACATAAGAAAAGGAACAAAAGGCAAGTGGCCAACCACTAACACACCCTCCTCTGCTCTCTGCCCAAACACACGGACGGAGCTTGCCACTTTTCGCTGCTGATGCGGTTACCGGACCGGACCGGACAGGACAAAAGCGGGCAGGCAAAGCGAGGGCGGTTCAAGCTGCCAAGGCCAAGGTATGGTGCTCAGACTGCAGCGCTACGGTACGGTAAGACTCACGGGACGGCAGCACATCATGTTAAATGAAAAACAAAAGAAAACTAACTAACTAACAAAGAAAACTAACTACACATACCGGACAGGACGGGAAAAAAACGGCGCGGTACGGACGCGAACACCGGTATCTTCATCTGTATTCTTCGGCAAAGCCACCTGAAATACACAAACAAACCACTGTTAGTAGAGCAATGAAGTTAATACGGATATACCTGCAAACATAAGAAAAGGAACAAAAGGCAAGTGGCCAACCACTAACACACCCTCCTCTGCTCTCTGCCCAAACACACGGACGGAGCTTGCCACTTTTCGCTGCTGATGCGGTTACCGGACCGGACCGGACAGGACAAAAGCGGGCAGGCAAAGCGAGGGCGGTTCAAGCTGCCAAGGCCAAGGTATGGTGCTCAGACTGCAGCGCTACGGTACGGTAAGACTCACGGGACGGCAGCACATCATGTTAAATGAAAAACAAAAGAAAACTAACTAACTAACTAAAGAAAACTAACTACACATACCGGACAGGACGGGAAAAAAACGGCGCGGTACGGACGCGAACACCGGTATCTTCATCTGTATTCTTCGGCAAAGCCACCTGAAATACACAAACAAACCACTGTTAGTAGAGCAATGAAGTTAATACGGATATACCTGCAAACATAAGAAAAGGAACAAAAGGCAAGTGGCCAACCACTAACACACCCTCCTCTGCTCTCTGCCCAAACACACGGACGGAGCTTGCCACTTTTCGCTGCTGATGCGGTTACCGGACCGGACCGGACAGGACAAAAGCGGGCAGGCAAAGCGAGGGCGGTTCAAGCTGCCAAGGCCAAGGTATGGTGCTCAGACTGCAGCGCTACGGTACGGTAAGACTCACGGGACGGCAGCACATCATGTTAAATGAAAAACAAAAGAAAACTAACTAACTAACTAAAGAAAACTAACTACACATACCGGACAGGACGGGAAAAAAACGGCGCGGTACGGACGCGAACACCGGTATCTTCATCTGTATTCTTCGGCAAAGCCACCTGAAATACACAAACAAACCACTGTTAGTAGAGCAATGAAGTTAATACGGATATACCTGCAAACATAAGAAAAGGAACAAAAGGCAAGTGGCCAACCACTAACACACCCTCCTCTGCTCTCTGCCCAAACACACGGACGGAGCTTGCCACTTTTCGCTGCTGATGCGGTTACCGGACCGGACCGGACAGGAAAAAGCGGGCAGGCAAAGCGAGGGCGGTTCAAGCTGCCAAGGCCAAGGTATGGTGCTCAGACTGCAGCGCTACGGTACGGTAAGACTCACGGGACGGCAGCACATCATGTTAAATGAAAAACAAAAGAAAACTAACTAACTAACTAAAGAAAACTAACTACACATACCGGACAGGACGGGAAAAAAACGGCGCGGTACGGACGCGAACACCGGTATCTTCATCTGTATTCTTCGGCAAAGCCACCTGAAATACACAAACAAACCACTGTTAGTAGAGCAATGAAGTTAATACGGATATACCTGCAAACATAAGAAAAGGAACAAAAGGCAAGTGGCCAACCACTAACACACCCTCCTCTGCTCTCTGCCCAAACACACGGACGGAGCTTGCCACTTTTCGCTGCTGATGCGGTTACCGGACCGGACCGGACAGGACAAAAGCGGGCAGGCAAAGCGAGGGCGGTTCAAGCTGCCAAGGCCAAGGTATGGTGCTCAGACTGCAGCGCTACGGTACGGTAAGACTCACGGGACGGCAGCACATCATGTTAAATGAAAAACAAAAGAAAACTAACTAACTAACTAAAGAAAACTAACTACACATACCGGACAGGACGGGAAAAAAACGGCGCGGTACGGACGCGAACACCGGTATCTTCATCTGTATTCTTCGGCAAAGCCACCTGAAATACACAAACAAACCACTGTTAGTAGAGCAATGAAGTTAATACGGATATACCTGCAAACATAAGAAAAGGAACAAAAGGCAAGTGGCCAACCACTAACACACCCTCCTCTGCTCTCTGCCCAAACACACGGACGGAGCTTGCCACTTTTCGCTGCTGATGCGGTTACCGGACCGGACCGGACAGGACAAAAGCGGGCAGGCAAAGCGAGGGCGGTTCAAGCTGCCAAGGCCAAGGTATGGTGCTCAGACTGCAGCGCTACGGTACGGTAAGACTCACGGGACGGCAGCACATCATGTTAAATGAAAAACAAAAGAAAACTAACTAACTAACTAAAGAAAACTAACTACACATACCGGACAGGACGGGAAAAAAACGGCGCGGTACGGACGCGAACACCGGTATCTTCATCTGTATTCTTCGGCAAAGCCACCTGAAATACACAAACAAACCACTGTTAGTAGAGCAATGAAGTTAATACGGATATACCTGCAAACATAAGAAAAGGAACAAAAGGCAAGTGGCCAACCACTAACACACCCTCCTCTGCTCTCTGCCCAAACACACGGACGGAGCTTGCCACTTTTCGCTGCTGATGCGGTTACCGGACCGGACCGGACAGGACAAAAGCGGGCAGGCAAAGCGAGGGCGGTTCAAGCTGCCAAGGCCAAGGTATGGTGCTCAGACTGCAGCGCTACGGTACGGTAAGACTCACGGGACGGCAGCACATCATGTTAAATGAAAAACAAAAGAAAACTAACTAACTAACTAAAGAAAACTAACTACACATACCGGACAGGACGGGAAAAAAACGGCGCGGTACGGACGCGAACACCGGTATCTTCATCTGTATTCTTCGGCAAAGCCACCTGAAATACACAAACAAACCACTGTTAGTAGAGCAATGAAGTTAATACGGATATACCTGCAAACATAAGAAAAGGAACAAAAGGCAAGTGGCCAACCACTAACACACCCTCCTCTGCTCTCTGCCCAAACACACGGACGGAGCTTGCCACTTTTCGCTGCTGATGCGGTTACCGGACCGGACCGGACAGGACAAAAGCGGGCAGGCAAAGCGAGGGCGGTTCAAGCTGCCAAGGCCAAGGTATGGTGCTCAGACTGCAGCGCTACGGTACGGTAAGACTCACGGGACGGCAGCACATCATGTTAAATGAAAAACAAAAGAAAACTAACTAACTAACTAAAGAAAACTAACTACACATACCGGACAGGACGGGAAAAAAACGGCGCGGTACGGACGCGAACACCGGTATCTTCATCTGTATTCTTCGGCAAAGCCACCTGAAATACACAAACAAACCACTGTTAGTAGAGCAATGAAGTTAATACGGATATACCTGCAAACATAAGAAAAGGAACAAAAGGCAAGTGGCCAACCACTAACACACCCTCCTCTGCTCTCTGCCCAAACACACGGACGGAGCTTGCCACTTTTCGCTGCTGATGCGGTTACCGGACCGGACCGGACAGGAAAAAGCGGGCAGGCAAAGCGAGGGCGGTTCAAGCTGCCAAGGCCAAGGTATGGTGCTCAGACTGCAGCGCTACGGTACGGTAAGACTCACGGGACGGCAGCACATCATGTTAAATGAAAAACAAAAGAAAACTAACTAACTAACTAAAGAAAACTAACTACACATACCGGACAGGACGGGAAAAAAACGGCGCGGTACGGACGCGAACACCGGTATCTTCATCTGTATTCTTCGGCAAAGCCACCTGAAATACACAAACAAACCACTGTTAGTAGAGCAATGAAGTTAATACGGATATACCTGCAAACATAAGAAAAGGAACAAAAGGCAAGTGGCCAACCACTAACACACCCTCCTCTGCTCTCTGCCCAAACACACGGACGGAGCTTGCCACTTTTCGCTGCTGATGCGGTTACCGGACCGGACCGGACAGGACAAAAGCGGGCAGGCAAAGCGAGGGCGGTTCAAGCTGCCAAGGCCAAGGTATGGTGCTCAGACTGCAGCGCTACGGTACGGTAAGACTCACGGGACGGCAGCACATCATGTTAAATGAAAAACAAAAGAAAACTAACTAACTAACTAAAGAAAACTAACTACACATACCGGACAGGACGGGAAAAAAACGGCGCGGTACGGACGCGAACACCGGTATCTTCATCTGTATTCTTCGGCAAAGCCACCTGAAATACACAAACAAACCACTGTTAGTAGAGCAATGAAGTTAATACGGATATACCTGCAAACATAAGAAAAGGAACAAAAGGCAAGTGGCCAACCACTAACACACCCTCCTCTGCTCTCTGCCCAAACACACGGACGGAGCTTGCCACTTTTCGCTGCTGATGCGGTTACCGGACCGGACCGGACAAGACAAAAGCGGGCAGGCAAAGCGAGGGCGGTTCAAGCTGCCAAGGCCAAGGTATGGTGCTCAGACTGCAGCGCTACGGTACGGTAAGACTCACGGGACGGCAGCACATCATGTTAAATGAAAAACAAAAGAAAACTAACTAACTAACTAAAGAAAACTAACTACACATACCGGACAGGACGGGAAAAAAACGGCGCGGTACGGACGCGAACACCGGTATCTTCATCTGTATTCTTCGGCAAAGCCACCTGAAATACACAAACAAACCACTGTTAGTAGAGCAATGAAGTTAATACGGATATACCTGCAAACATAAGAAAAGGAACAAAAGGCAAGTGGCCAACCACTAACACACCCTCCTCTGCTCTCTGCCCAAACACACGGACGGAGCTTGCCACTTTTCGCTGCTGATGCGGTTACCGGACCGGACCGGACAGGACAAAAGCGGGCAGGCAAAGCGAGGGCGGTTCAAGCTGCCAAGGCCAAGGTATGGTGCTCAGACTGCAGCGCTACGGTACGGTAAGACTCACGGGACGGCAGCACATCATGTTAAATGAAAAACAAAAGAAAACTAACTAACTAACAAAGAAAACTAACTACACATACCGGACAGGACGGGAAAAAAACGGCGCGGTACGGACGCGAACACCGGTATCTTCATCTGTATTCTTCGGCAAAGCCACCTGAAATACACAAACAAACCACTGTTAGTAGAGCAATGAAGTTAATACGGATATACCTGCAAACATAAGAAAAGGAACAAAAGGCAAGTGGCCAACCACTAACACACCCTCCTCTGCTCTCTGCCCAAACACACGGACGGAGCTTGCCACTTTTCGCTGCTGATGCGGTTACCGGACCGGACCGGACAGGAAAAAGCGGGCAGGCAAAGCGAGGGCGGTTCAAGCTGCCAAGGCCAAGGTATGGTGCTCAGACTGCAGCGCTACGGTACGGTAAGACTCACGGGACGGCAGCACATCATGTTAAATGAAAAACAAAAGAAAACTAACTAACTAACTAAAGAAAACTAACTACACATACCGGACAGGACGGGAAAAAAACGGCGCGGTACGGACGCGAACACCGGTATCTTCATCTGTATTCTTCGGCAAAGCCACCTGAAATACACAAACAAACCACTGTTAGTAGAGCAATGAAGTTAATACGGATATACCTGCAAACATAAGAAAAGGAACAAAAGGCAAGTGGCCAACCACTAACACACCCTCCTCTGCTCTCTGCCCAAACACACGGACGGAGCTTGCCACTTTTCGCTGCTGATGCGGTTACCGGACCGGACCGGACAAGACAAAAGCGGGCCAGGCAAAGCGAGGGCGGTTCAAGCTGCCAAGGCCAAGGTATGGTGCTCAGACTGCAGCGCTACGGTACGGTAAGACTCACGGGACGGCAGCACATCATGTTAAATGAAAAACAAAAGAAAACTAACTAACTAACTAAAGAAAACTAACTACACATACCGGACAGGACGGGAAAAAAACGGCGCGGTACGGACGCGAACACCGGTATCTTCATCTGTATTCTTCGGCAAAGCCACCTGAAATACACAAACAAACCACTGTTAGTAGAGCAATGAAGTTAATACGGATATACCTGCAAACATAAGAAAAGGAACAAAAGGCAAGTGGCCAACCACTAACACACCCTCCTCTGCTCTCTGCCCAAACACACGGACGGAGCTTGCCACTTTTCGCTGCTGATGCGGTTACCGGACCGGACCGGACAAGAAAAAGCGGGCAGGCAAAGCGAGGGCGGTTCAAGCTGCCAAGGCCAAGGTATGGTGCTCAGACTGCAGCGCTACGGTACGGTAAGACTCACGGGACGGCAGCACATCATGTTAAATGAAAAACAAAAGAAAACTAACTAACTAACTAAAGAAAACTAACTACACATACCGGACAGGACGGGAAAAAAACGGCGCGGTACGGACGCGAACACCGGTATCTTCATCTGTATTCTTCGGCAAAGCCACCTGAAATACACAAACAAACCACTGTTAGTAGAGCAATGAAGTTAATACGGATATACCTGCAAACATAAGAAAAGGAACAAAAGGCAAGTGGCCAACCACTAACACACCCTCCTCTGCTCTCTGCCCAAACACACGGACGGAGCTTGCCACTTTTCGCTGCTGATGCGGTTACCGGACCGGACCGGACAAAAGCAGGGCAGGCAAAGCGAGGGCGGTTCAAGCTGCCAAGGCCAAGGTATGGTGCTCAGACTGCAGCGCTACGGTACGGTAAGACTCACGGGACGGCAGCACATCATGTTAAATGAAAAACAAAAGAAAACTAACTAACTAACTAAAGAAAACTAACTACACATACCGGACAGGACGGGAAAAAAACGGCGCGGTACGGACGCGAACACCGGTATCTTCATCTGTATTCTTCGGCAAAGCCACCTGAAATACACAAACAAACCACTGTTAGTAGAGCAATGAAGTTAATACGGATATACCTGCAAACATAAGAAAAGGAACAAAAGGCAAGTGGCCAACCACTAACACACCCTCCTCTGCTCTCTGCCCAAACACACGGACGGAGCTTGCCACTTTTCGCTGCTGATGCGGTTACCGGACCGGACCGGACAGGAAAAAGCGGGCAGGCAAAGCGAGGGCGGTTCAAGCTGCCAAGGCCAAGGTATGGTGCTCAGACTGCAGCGCTACGGTACGGTAAGACTCACGGGACGGCAGCACATCATGTTAAATGAAAAACAAAAGAAAACTAACTAACTAACTAAAGAAAACTAACTACACATACCGGACAGGACGGGAAAAAAACGGCGCGGTACGGACGCGAACACCGGTATCTTCATCTGTATTCTTCGGCAAAGCCACCTGAAATACACAAACAAACCACTGTTAGTAGAGCAATGAAGTTAATACGGATATACCTGCAAACATAAGAAAAGGAACAAAAGGCAAGTGGCCAACCACTAACACACCCTCCTCTGCTCTCTGCCCAAACACACGGACGGAGCTTGCCACTTTTCGCTGCTGATGCGGTTACCGGACCGGACCGGACAAGACAAAAGCGGGCAGGCAAAGCGAGGGCGGTTCAAGCTGCCAAGGCCAAGGTATGGTGCTCAGACTGCAGCGCTACGGTACGGTAAGACTCACGGGACGGCAGCACATCATGTTAAATGAAAAACAAAAGAAAACTAACTAACTAACTAAAGAAAACTAACTACACATACCGGACAGGACGGGAAAAAAACGGCGCGGTACGGACGCGAACACCGGTATCTTCATCTGTATTCTTCGGCAAAGCCACCTGAAATACACAAACAAACCACTGTTAGTAGAGCAATGAAGTTAATACGGATATACCTGCAAACATAAGAAAAGGAACAAAAGGCAAGTGGCCAACCACTAACACACCCTCCTCTGCTCTCTGCCCAAACACACGGACGGAGCTTGCCACTTTTCGCTGCTGATGCGGTTACCGGACCGGACCGGACAGGAAAGCGGGCAGGCAAAGCGAGGGCGGTTCAAGCTGCCAAGGCCAAGGTATGGTGCTCAGACTGCAGCGCTACGGTACGGTAAGACTCACGGGACGGCAGCACATCATGTTAAATGAAAAACAAAAGAAAACTAACTAACTAACTAAAGAAAACTAACTACACATACCGGACAGGACGGGAAAAAAACGGCGCGGTACGGACGCGAACACCGGTATCTTCATCTGTATTCTTCGGCAAAGCCACCTGAAATACACAAACAAACCACTGTTAGTAGAGCAATGAAGTTAATACGGATATACCTGCAAACATAAGAAAAGGAACAAAAGGCAAGTGGCCAACCACTAACACACCCTCCTCTGCTCTCTGCCCAAACACACGGACGGAGCTTGCCACTTTTCGCTGCTGATGCGGTTACCGGACCGGACCGGACAAGACAAAAGCGGGCAGGCAAAGCGAGGGCGGTTCAAGCTGCCAAGGCCAAGGTATGGTGCTCAGACTGCAGCGCTACGGTACGGTAAGACTCACGGGACGGCAGCACATCATGTTAAATGAAAAACAAAAGAAAACTAACTAACTAACTAAAGAAAACTAACTACACATACCGGACAGGACGGGAAAAAAACGGCGCGGTACGGACGCGAACACCGGTATCTTCATCTGTATTCTTCGGCAAAGCCACCTGAAATACACAAACAAACCACTGTTAGTAGAGCAATGAAGTTAATACGGATATACCTGCAAACATAAGAAAAGGAACAAAAGGCAAGTGGCCAACCACTAACACACCCTCCTCTGCTCTCTGCCCAAACACACGGACGGAGCTTGCCACTTTTCGCTGCTGATGCGGTTACCGGACCGGACCGGACAGGAAAAAGCGGGCAGGCAAAGCGAGGGCGGTTCAAGCTGCCAAGGCCAAGGTATGGTGCTCAGACTGCAGCGCTACGGTACGGTAAGACTCACGGGACGGCAGCACATCATGTTAAATGAAAAACAAAAGAAAACTAACTAACTAACTAAAGAAAACTAACTACACATACCGGACAGGACGGGAAAAAAACGGCGCGGTACGGACGCGAACACCGGTATCTTCATCTGTATTCTTCGGCAAAGCCACCTGAAATACACAAACAAACCACTGTTAGTAGAGCAATGAAGTTAATACGGATATACCTGCAAACATAAGAAAAGGAACAAAAGGCAAGTGGCCAACCACTAACACACCCTCCTCTGCTCTCTGCCCAAACACACGGACGGAGCTTGCCACTTTTCGCTGCTGATGCGGTTACCGGACCGGACCGGACAGGACAAAAGCGGGCAGGCAAAGCGAGGGCGGTTCAAGCTGCCAAGGCCAAGGTATGGTGCTCAGACTGCAGCGCTACGGTACGGTAAGACTCACGGGACGGCAGCACATCATGTTAAATGAAAAACAAAAGAAAACTAACTAACTAACTAAAGAAAACTAACTACACATACCGGACAGGACGGGAAAAAAACGGCGCGGTACGGACGCGAACACCGGTATCTTCATCTGTATTCTTCGGCAAAGCCACCTGAAATACACAAACAAACCACTGTTAGTAGAGCAATGAAGTTAATACGGATATACCTGCAAACATAAGAAAAGGAACAAAAGGCAAGTGGCCAACCACTAACACACCCTCCTCTGCTCTCTGCCCAAACACACGGACGGAGCTTGCCACTTTTCGCTGCTGATGCGGTTACCGGACCGGACCGGACAAGAGCAAAGGGCAGGCAAAGCGAGGGCGGTTCAAGCTGCCAAGGCCAAGGTATGGTGCTCAGACTGCAGCGCTACGGTACGGTAAGACTCACGGGACGGCAGCACATCATGTTAAATGAAAAACAAAAGAAAACTAACTAACTAACTAAAGAAAACTAACTACACATACCGGACAGGACGGGAAAAAAACGGCGCGGTACGGACGCGAACACCGGTATCTTCATCTGTATTCTTCGGCAAAGCCACCTGAAATACACAAACAAACCACTGTTAGTAGAGCAATGAAGTTAATACGGATATACCTGCAAACATAAGAAAAGGAACAAAAGGCAAGTGGCCAACCACTAACACACCCTCCTCTGCTCTCTGCCCAAACACACGGACGGAGCTTGCCACTTTTCGCTGCTGATGCGGTTACCGGACCGGACCGGACAGGAAAAAGCGGGCAGGCAAAGCGAGGGCGGTTCAAGCTGCCAAGGCCAAGGTATGGTGCTCAGACTGCAGCGCTACGGTACGGTAAGACTCACGGGACGGCAGCACATCATGTTAAATGAAAAACAAAAGAAAACTAACTAACTAACTAAAGAAAACTAACTACACATACCGGACAGGACGGGAAAAAACGCGAACACCGGTATCTTCATCTGTATTCTTCGGCAAAGCCACCTGAAATACACAAACAAACAATATTTAGAGCAAAGAAGTTAATACGGATATACCTGCAAACATAAGAAAAGGAACAAGAGGCAAGTGGCCAACCACTTACACAACCTGATCCGGTCTCTGTCCGAAGACATGGACGGAGCTTGTCACTTTTCGCTGCTGATGCGGTTACCGGACAAATGCGGACATACAAAGCGAGGACGTTTCACCCACAATTTAAAAGCTACATGTTTCAGAATTTCCTTTAATTAAATATTGAATTGTGGAATATTGTTTCAAAATTACAGAAGTCGCATGTTTGTTCAGTCCTGCTTTCAACAACTGACACACACTAAAAAATAAAATAAACCGAGAAGACCAGCCTTACATACAAAATTCATTTCGACACCAATACCGCAATTAACTTAATATGCGGGATAAGACAGGTTAGGCTTTCCATAGAAGCGACAGTTACCGTAAGGAAAACGTTTTATCTGTATAAATTGAAAGGCTATGCGAACAACTTAGGAATATTGAAATAATGACACTTTTAAACCGTTACACAATATGCTTATAAATTGGAATTTCAAAAGTGCTTGTAACGCTTTATTATTTGTTAGTGTATAAAGTTTAAAAAAAATTTAAACCGATATACTTTACAGGAAATAATACTGGAACCTCTATATTTGTTTCTTCGTTATTAAATATGTAAATTTCAGACAATTTAAAGAAGCTTCAAGTATAGTCTAAACTACTCTTTCGGCGGCTAGTGAGTGCTTTGGATCATAACTATGTTCAGTAACTTAAATTTAAGTCCAAGGATAACTTAGAATTTACTGGTGAAGTCACATAGATGTTTTGATAATCATGTTGTATTCACTCTAAAACAATCCTGACATACTAGAAAGCCTTTCTTATTTTTGCAATATTATTGAAAAAAAATACTGCGCTATATTTCTAATATCCTTTGAAGGTCATATCGTAATAAACCGTATACGCGGTTAGGACAGGTTTGGCTTTCCATAGAAACGACAGCTACCGTATGGCACATGTTTTGTCTATATGAATTTTAAGGCTATGTCGGCAGCTCCTGAATGTTGAAACTCAGATGTCCGAGGCAAATGCTGACACTTTAAGACATCCTTGAAAATGACCTTGGACACATTTTTACCAGGTTTGAAATGCTTTTATTTTACCACCAACGTTCGCGTACAGGCCACTGTGGGATTGTGTTTTGAGCGCGTACAAATATATTTTCATAGACATAAAGCAGACATGTCGTATTCAACCCCAGGTATATTAACATCATATGAGAACGCTAAAAATCGACCTCTCATTAGCAAAAAAAAAAAAAAAAAAAAAAAGTCCATGCGCAGGTGAGTAGACACGGTGACCCCTGCGCGTAACCTCTGTTTATATGCCAATAGAAATTGATTGCACTTTCATGTTACAGCTCAGTCTGTTTGCTGACGTATCAACACGCGCAGTTAACCCAAAGTAGCACAACGTGTTGTACAGTGTTTACAAAAACACATGCGTGTCTGTCGAGTGTGTAACAAAATTTGGCGCAAAACTATTTCGACATCATATTGCTTCTAATTTCTCATTGTTTATTTTATTTTTATAGATTTTTGTTGTGCATGATGACGTTACGTTACAAAGTTTCCAGCACACATACATAAAAAAATGTGTAATAATAATAATAACAAGTGACAGGAAATTGTCACAAAACCAGGTTTTCATTTTCCAGTCTGCTGGCCAAGCGCAAATGTATTCTTCTATATATAACATATGTGGAAAAAAAGCAAAGGGCCATAATTCAGGCAAAAATTATTTTAAAAAAGAAAAGAAACAAAAAGAAAAAAGAAAAAACTTGCTCTGTGTGGGGTTTGAACCGCTGGTCTCATGAGAAATTTTGTCATCTTACTGTAACAGAATACTCCAAAGTATACAGGACTGGTAATCTATTCTAAAAATAGAGAGTAATAACAGAGTATTCTCCCTTTTATAATAACAGAGTATTCTCCCTTTTATATATACTTAAATAAGGAGACACAAAATTGCTAACGGACGGACGGACGGACGACCAGGGGCAGAACATTATATATTCAATATTCTTTAGTTAACAATTATAGTTCTGTTAAAGTTTGGTTGAAATCCCTTGAGAAATGTAGGAGTTGCACACAGAAGAGTATTTCTCTATATATATTACATTATGTGGAAAAAAACAAAGGCCCATAATTCTGTCAAAAATGATCAAATCACAAAACCCCGACAATATGCGCCAGGGCACTTGGTGACAATAATTCTGTGAAAGTTTGGTTGAAATCCCTTGAGAAGTGTAGAAGGAGTTGCGCACAGAAGAATTACAAATGTGAAAAAAACAAAGGGCCATAATTCTGTCAAAAATGACCAAATCACAAAACCCGGACAATATGCGCCAGGGCACTTCATGACAATACTTCTGTGAAAGTTTGGTTGAAATCCGTTGAGAAATGTAGGAGGAGTTGCGCACAGAAGAATTACATGTGAAAAAAAACAAAGGGCCATAATTCTGTCAAAAATGACCGAATCACAAAACCCCGACAATATGCGCCAGGGCACTTCATGACAATACTTCTGTGAAAGTTTGGTTGAAATCCGTTGAGAAATGTAGGAGGAGTTGCGCACAGAAGAAATTGTTTACGCCCGCCCGCCCGCCGCCCGCCCGCCGACATACCCCAATGTAATAACCAGGATTTTTCCTTCGGAAAACCTGGTTAATAAAATCTTTATTTCACGAAGGTAGCACAAATAGACATTTATACAAATTTGTATATACATCACAATTTCATTGTGGCCTTCCATAAATAACAAACGTTCATACAGATACAAACATTCACAAAATTGCACACACACTTTCAACACAAAACCCATACAAATTATAAATTGACAGATACTCAGAAAAATAGCATCATAGCAAAATAGAATATATTTACAAATTAACCTCATTATAAACTAAATGTGTTATTTGTAATTAGTTTTGATTATGTAACAAATATAATTTATAATTCTTTTTGAACAACGTTACAGATTTAGAGTGACGAATATGCACAGGAATGTTATTCCAAATGTGTACTGCAGCATATGAAAATGACGATTTTAATATATTTGTTTTATGTTTTGGTAAAGACAGTTTATTGTTATTAATTGATCTAAGATTGTAGACGTCATTGCTGGAAAAGGTTAACAAGTTACATATATATAATGGCACTAGTTTTTTTGTAGTCTTATAAACTACAAGCGCAATGTGATATTTAATTATATTCGAATATCTAAGCATGTATGGCTCTCTTATGTGCCAGTTTTGTCCGTTTCTTAATATAACGCGTTTTATTCTATCCTGTAATTTACTTAATCTATTTGTGATACTGGATTTATTACTCCAAACAACAGCACAGTAATCCATGACAGGTAAAATGTATGATTGGTAGAACATAAATTTCATTTCGTCAGAAAGATAATAGTTAATTCTTCTGAATAGGGCAAGTTTTTAATTTATAATAGCGATCACTTTATTCACCTGTTGTTTCCATGACGGTCTGTTGTCAACATAAACACCAAGGACTTTTTGTACAGTGACATTTTCAATAGGTGTATTTTCAATTGTAAGGTGTAATTTAGGGTCTTGATATTTTAGCAATTTTTGTTTGGAAGATATAATCATGTACATGACTTAAGCCAGAAAATTCTACCCGTGTATGTTTAAATGTATTAAATTTTAATATAATAATGACTTAGACGCAAGCAAGACTTTTCGGTTTAAATTTGATTGAGAAATGAATATAAATCTATTTTTCTGACGGAAAATTTCGTAAGGAGATGTTCTTAAAATAGCTTGTAGACCGCTTCCAAAAACTACGCCATGAAATCGGGGCGGAAAGTGCTATAATAATGATAAAATTGAAGCAAAACCTCGCATTTATAATAATAATAACTAGAACTGTCACAAGAGTGACGAATTATACCCCCACAATACAGCTTTGTCACAGAAGTATGGCAACCATAAGAAAGGAATGGCCACAAGGACATACATTTCAGTTATTATACAATAAGTTGTGTAAATGTATTGTTTTAATAGCACACAAAATATGTAAGGTTGGAAAGTATGGATTATTATTAAATTTAATAGGTTTATTTCAAACATGTTAATATCACTAACCTCCCTATCAAATTTCATGATCCTAGCCCCAAGCGTTCTTAAGTTATCATCCGGAAACCGCTGAACTGTTCCCAGTCATGTGACCTTGACCTACAGACCTCAAAGTCAAACCTGACCTGTATTTCATGATGTTACACCTGCGTACCAAAAATTATTTAAATAGGTCAAGCCTTTCATGAGTTATTATCCGGAAACAGTTTTACTGTTCAGGGTCACTGTGACCTTGACCTTTGGCCTACTGACCTCAAAGTCGAACTTGACCTGTATTTCATGATGTTACAGCTGTGTACCAAAAATAATATAAATCGGTCAAGTCGTTCATGAGTTATCATCT
>JAFMSR010000221.1:0-69611 GCA_022818135.1 Saxidomus purpurata | reverse complement strand
ATAAGGTCAGTTAACCCATCAACGACAGATGTAAATCAGTGAACATTTTTCACTTGGACTTTCTAAGAGAGCTGTACTGGACACCGGATAGTTCATACTCAACACCGACACTCAAAACTAAAGTTATAGATACAGATCAGGTGCACAACGGTATAGTCGGAGAAGAATATCTGTTACAGTACTTGAATGAAACAGATAACGAACTGTATTTCACGTCTTGTGGCAAAATCGTTCTACATAGTGTACCATGTGTGGCCTCAACTCCAGATTACTTGGTGTTCGATCGATCTGAAATATCGGAACGCCTACCGAGAATGTACGACTACGTTAGAAAAGCGAAAGGCATCGCCGAAGTCAAGACAACTACGATACCAGAAAGTTTTCAGTTAAGAGATTATGACGATGAGTGTTTCTCTGAAACGGATTTGCATCAGCTTCTCCAAAATGTGTTCAAGTATAAACATTTTCTCACATGCACCGCTGACAGAACACCAGACGTCTATAATGTCACTAAAGGCAAGGGTTTACCTAGAGTTAATTGGATTATGCGGATGACCATGAGAACGTTGGCAGACACTTTCGCCCAGACGTGTGAAATATTTGTACACGATATCAGAAGACAGAAATCGTTTCACTTTGACTTCGCTAGTCTCACTACAAAGATATATGTAAACTTTCTGACTTCCTACAGAGGGAAACAATTGTTGGGACAATGTCTCGTATTCGGTGACAACAACCCAGCTCTAGAAAAGATTGAGCTTTATGTCTTCTACCTATTTCTCTGTCGAGAGAATACATCAGAGGCAGAATACTACGTTAGTGTGAAATGCGTTGTACCGAAATCAGTATTAGAACATATCGAATTGGAATTGAACAAGAAAGTATACAGTGAATACTTTAAGGCATGTATCGATGCATCGAAGTGAGCGGATATCTCGCTTTCTTTGGTGTGAGAGAATCGAAAGAGAAGTATGTGATCACAAAACATGTTGCTAGACAAATGATTCAGAAAAATAAAAACAGAAATATTCCTCTCGTTGTGTCTCATGTTGATTTTCGCGTTGACCTAACCATAGGGTATGTGTCTGAGCTTAAGGAAGACAATAAAGGTTTACATTGTGTCGGGATCATTGACAACATCGCGTTTCTGGAAGTACAACAGGAAATAAACGATGATTTCATTGAGTATTTCACTAAGGCAGAACCATCACCGTTTCTATACTTGATGTCAAATTTACCATGTTTCAGTTTATCTCATGAACAAAACACTCTTCACTTTAAACACGTTGCCTTGGTTGATTTAGGTGCTCGAAGAGGAACTTTGGTAAAATACGCATATTTAGACATGAAAACAGACACAAGATATCCTAATACCGAAACCGACTTTTACAAGATGCTTAATTGTTATAGTCGCAACGCGCTGAAACACGGTCAGCAGAGAAGCAATCTGTTGTTCAAAGACGCGTTGATGTGCGGTGAAACGGACACAGACTTCATCAACGCGGGCAAAGACTATGAAGAAAATAGTATTAGAGTGTCTAGTTCAAGAAAACTGTGTGCACATGATAACAAGTTGATAAGCATGAGTGAAGAGAATAACAACGTTTGGTATTGATGAAACTTTGCATTTTCTCAACAATCTAGCATCGGCTTTGTCACGAACAAGGGGTACGAAACGTCCTTCATTAGAGAAATCCGGAGGGTCTGCTGTCAAACGAGCTCGACTAGAATACGACGAGCCTATTGTGAATGCATCTCAAACACTCGTGAACCCGGACAGTCAAGCGCAGTCTCTTTGGAAACAAGAAATGGATGAGTTCAAAAATCAGATGAAGCAGATGCAGACTGAATTTCTGAACGCACATTCTACAATGTTTAAAAATATCATGACTAGTCAGGGTCAACAGCAACAGCATCAACAAACTCCAAACATGTATCCGAATTTTACACAACAACCTTACGCTCAAATGCAGACAACAGGGTTAGCGCAACAGACAATGCCATCGCAGTCAGCACATACCTTTTGCGGAGGTTTCCAAGGTCCAGTAACATCGACTAACAATGTACTACAGCATTCGGGGCAACCAAGTAATAACAATTCGTATGCTGTCGATGGACCGATTCAACAACACGAAACTGCGGAAGCAGTAATTTCTAATCAGGGTCAAACACAGAATCCTAAACAGCAAGAGATTCAAGGAACTAATCAACAAGTCATTTTACAACAACCGATGCCTCAACAAATGGCTCAACAGATGTCTAAACAAATGCCACAACAACATTCGTTGGCTTTAAATGATCGGTTCGTCATTCAGCAACAGTCAACACCGCAGCAACAAAATAATCCCACACCCATGGAGATATCTTCCGAAATTCAGACGCAGACAAAATCTGATCAATCCGATCAACCTAAATCGACAGAGTCTACATTGATCGAAGCGGGAATGGACATAAATGAAAACAAGCATATGTTGAATGCATTGTTTAAGCATTTTATTGAGACAACTTTCATGGATAAAAAGTAGTATTAAAGCTCATTATGTACTCAAAATGTGTGTATTTTGTTATCATTACTTCCGCTTTACATACAAGTACATGCAATAACACGCAACATGCTTTCACAGCTGTTCACTGATATGTATCATTTGGAAGATAACGTTTATTGCAATGATGATCTGATGATTTGCAGGCTTTACAAACTAGTGATTATTTACTTCAAGACTCAAAACATATTTGGCTTCTATCTCCTCAAGAGGTCTAAGGACGTTAACATTGCAGGTGCAATGATGGCACTCTTTTACTCGGACAACCCCGAATCTATACTGTCGAAATTAATAGGAGAAGGACAACCACAATCGCTACCTTGTTCGGTCGAAGAATACGAAATACAACTGATACCAAAAGGTCTCGGAAACTATGACATCCTCATAATGCACGAGACTCAAAACTCTCTCGCAGCAAAAAACGCGCTAGACCAGAAGGCATGCATAGTATATTTGAATGACTTTATGGACATCAATCCCGTTCAACTCTTTCGTTTACTATCTTCGAAGGACTCCCCAAATGTGTATGCAAAAACAGAACTTGTAACGAAGCTAACAAATCTCTATGAAGATATTCCTTCTCATCATTTCATACTAATGACTGTTCCTACTTTGAATAAGAACGTGAAGTTTCTGCCACTTCAGAAACAAGACATTACGATACATCTTCTACATAGAGACGAATATTACAAACCGGAGTACCCCGGTATCAATTTTACTGTCATATACTTAGACGAAGACAAACATTTGGCCGAACCTTTATTGCCAGTGAACAACTCACAAAAACCACACTTCGTCATTAAAAAACTGAACACCCTTGAAGGGTTCTACTAACTTTAAGGATTTGTTTGTTTCGTGTTGTTCTTTTTCCGTATATGAAGATTAAACTTGTCTAAAAACACCTTTTGCTTTGTCTTGTTATTGTAACCATGGACTATCATACCGCTGAGCTCACTGAATTTGCCTATAGACCAGAATACAATACTTGCAACTTGACGTTTTATTCAGATATTCAAAACAGAAATACAAACGGGCTTCTGGTAGTTCGTGTTCACAATGATTCGGGACTTCTTAATTTACCGTCAAGAATAAGCACAAATGATCTGACTGCTTACTACTTACCCGATCTTATCTATCTGTTGAACATGGATGAAAACGGGTACAAGGAAATCATGAAGCGACACAAAAAAGTCACCGGTGATTTCAACTTGATAGATTACGAGGAGTTACGACAAGTGTATGAATGTGTTGATAGTCTGTCTAAAATGTCCAGACGTTTACAAATTATAGGAAGCTCAGCTTTGAGTATTCTGAATGATGACAAGAAACTGTTTACTGCTGTGTGTGTTGAAGGACATGTTTCGAAACCAGATCGGGTATTTGTCCCGGTGTCTAACTTTTTCGACAACAAACTTCATTCGGAAGACGCTGTAGCAGAATATCTTGTTACAAATTCGAGACAACATCTTTCGACACATGTAGCGCGGACGTACAGATACGGTTTAAGTGGAAGTGCAATTTATGTCTTGGTCTTTCAAAGGAACGATATCTTCGATTACATAGTGTATTTGAGTGAACAACCGATCTCTAATCTAGTGCGAGCTCTTTTTAACCAAGCCGAATTTCTGACCAACTTCGATTTCATCTACACCGTTGTAGGACGTACTAATTGTGAGGATGAAATATGTCCTTACGTTGATACACCGAATGGTATCTATTTCAAAGACGTGATTCTCTACTCAAACGAAAACGTATTTAGCTTGCCTATGATATCATTGTCAAATGTTCTTAAAAGGGCACTGGACGAAGAACAGATAGATATAGAGTCCGAATATGACAGAAGCGAAATGTCGCAAGAACAGCTTATGGCATCGCCCACGTATTCGTCGACATCGCGAGACATTCTACCTCTTATCAGTTACGTTTTTGATGACGATGAAATGCAATATAACAAGGTCGATGAAACGTTGTTTGATTTACTTGTCCATGAAAAGAATAAGGATGTGTTACTAAATGATATACCTAAGCTTGATCTCGAACAGAGCTCATTATCGTCTTTGTCCTCAAAGGAAATAGCCGACGACCCACAAGGAACATCTTTCATACTAGGAAAAGCTTTTATACATAAGCATAGAAGAAATTTAAATCCAGGACTACTACGTGTTTTTCTCGAAAAGTGGTACAATTTGACGCGCGACGAAAACATAATTGAACTAAGAAAAGAATTAGAAAGCTGGTTTTCAACTGGAGAAACTTTGAGGTCTTTGAGTCTAGTCGGACCATTTAACGAACAGAGTCTGTCTGGATATAACAACGATGTATTCCACTCAACACAGGAACGTCTCTTTGGATTACCCCAATGGTAGTCTTGCTTCAAGCACAAATCATTCCGAGATGTTTGTTCACTCCTACTTAATTGACTATGAGGTGATTGCCGCTAACAGGAAGATAGGAAACCTTAACATATTGCTGATTTGCGGCAAAGATATACTGCTGTGCAAATATCATAAGACTATCGTAGTTACCTCCGATGCTAAACCGACATTGAGCTTATCACAGTTTTTGTCTGACATTCCTATTCCGTTCGAAGATGTTGTTACTGTTTACCCGAGTAATTTAGATTCCTCGAAACTAAATCGCATACTCAGGCTAGACAAGGAGACTGGAAAACGAACAAAACAGACAATTGATTATGCTGACTTCTATACAGAGTATATGGACTGCGATACTAAGATTTCTCTGAACACGAAACGTCGTTTCCTAAACCATAAACTGAATTCAAACGAAGATGCTTTGAATCACTTCGTCAAAACGCAGATTGATTTCTCATGTAAAGAGTCTCTCAAAACCCACATACAAGCGATGTACTTGAAAACGATTAGGGTACGAAACAACAAGTCTTTTCTTGTTCCAAAGTCAGCCGACTGCTCTTTTATCAAGCACGGAAAACAGACATTGGTAAAATACCTTCTCGAAGAGCTGTCCGGGTTCGTAGTAGTTACAAACACTCCAGAACTGGAGATCCAATTAAGGAAAATGGCGTTCGTACCGAGATTTAACTACGCGGCTGCTTTCAGACACAACATGAAAACATTGACTGTAAGTGAAAATGATACTCCGGCTCTGCTCATCTCAGATGGCAGAAGGACTCTTATGGTTTCGAGTAAAGACAGGATATTAGGTTGCTACAACAGTCACGAAAAGCTTGCAAGAGCACTAAGAAAGACGAGCATCTATTCCTTTCACACACAGTCACCCACCATCCAACGAAAATTTGACAAAATGTATAACATCAGTGTGAAATTGAATCGTTGTATTCCGAAAACAAGACTAAAGGGTTTGAAACGAGGTCTTCGGACGATCAAGAACAGTTTCTTCTTCAAGCAAAAGTTTGTTCTGAAGAGCGGTGTAACTTATTTAGATAGAAGGAAACTGAAGACAGATGTATCAAGTGACGCACCAATATATGTGCATGATTTCAGTAGCTTTTATCCAATAACGGTTGTAAAAAACGTCGATGATTTGGGAATGAAACGTGTATTCCATCGACTTGTCAAGAATAGAAAGTCAATTCAGAAGTTAAAAACTGTTGCAAACACCATGTTTGGAATGTTTTGAATTGACCTGTTAAATATATTTTTTCTAACGGTTTAACAATATATATTGATGTTACTTTAAACAATTTGTGGGTGATGCCATCAGGACCGTTAGTTTTGTTTATGCCAATGTATTTGTATGACATCCATAATCTTTTGCTTTGATATATGAATATTTTGTGTCTGTTACTGCGTATTTTATGTGTCCATAACGAAGGGTTGTAACTAGTGGTGGTATTGAATCGTTGCTTTTATTTTTTTTTGTCATGAAGTGTTTAACAAGTTTCCTATATTAATTTCCTTATTTCTGAATCAAACCAAGGTTTGTCATTTTGACTTTTTTAACACGTTTGTTAGAAATGCACCTTTCAGTATATTGAGTAAACCTACAGGTAAATTCCAAACAACAGTTATTTAGATCAACGTAATTTACAAATGCCCAATTAATGTTTGCAAAGCAGTTCGTTTAGTTGAATAATATTAGCTCTTTTATAAGATCAAACATGGCGTTCGTAACCTTTACTTAAACTATAACTAAACGGCAAAGTTACATAAACAACTCTTTCAATAATTCAATTTTATACCTAGAACTTAATTACATTCCAATGCAAACTAAAAGCTATCAAACTGTTTTTGATAACAAATATGCAGTGAATCTTAAAATAATATTAGTTATACCCACGTTTAGGGAAAATGTTATTAAACTATTTTGTGTAAGGATTAGAAACATTTGGATTGTTGAACTGCCTGTAACATTTTCCCACCCACCTTGCAAATTATACCGTTTGGTTCAAGTTTTTTGTAGTTTAATGGACACACTAAACTGCCTGTGTACGAAGATAATCTGGGTTTAAATGTGTTAAGATTTAAACTGTACACTATTACAACGTATTAACAAAATAAAAAAAATAAAAAAAAAAAATTTTTGACATCACCCCCATTTTTAAGAAGTGTGTACTCTTTAAACTCCTATCATCAGACTACTACACACCGAACCAAACTAAAGCTCAGGCAAGCAATCGGCTAAAACATTACATTTTCCCCTTTGGCTACATCGCGGAATCTATAAGGCTGTAAAAGCAAGGTCCAACGCGTAAGACGAGTATTGGCTGTCTTGTCCCTTTTTAAATAAACTAAGGGGTCATCATTTGTTTCTAGGAATAAAGCAATAAAGGTATCTCTAAAATCTGAGAACGCCCAATTCTAAGAATAAACACTCGTTCTCCAAAGTAGCATACTTCAGCTCGGCTTTCTTAAACTTTCTGTTTGCTATACGCCACTGGTTTCTTTAAATCATTCTCGTCCTGTAACATAATTTCTGCAAAATCAATATTGCATAAAGATCTGGTGATTTTAAAAACAGAGAAGAACCTGGAGGTTTCTTTAAAGACTGAAACGATTTATCTTGTTGATCTCCTTACACAACTTCATTATGCTGACCTTTCCATATCAGAACTGTGAGAGATGCTGACGCTGTTGCAAAATGTGGAATAAATTTCAGGTATAAACCAACTAAACCTAATAAGAGCGTATTTGCTTTTTTCAGTAGGTCTCTCTGGCACTCGTATGGCTTACAACTTGTCTTGTAAAGGTTCTAGTTGACAATCACCCACATTACAAAGTAGACACGGAGCACTGCGGAAGACAAAGCAACATTTACTAGGCTTTACAGTCAAATGGGATTGTCTTAACCTAACGAACAACTATTTCAACACCTGCAAATAATGTAAAAAAAAGTTTATGCATAAACAAAAGTGTCATCAATGAAGTTGTCAATAATGAACATTCCAAACAGAAGTGTCCGCATCATTCTGCGAAAGCTGGCACTAGCACACACTGAACTAAATAGCATAGTTTTTGAAATTGAACAATCCAAGTGGTGGTTTGAAGGCTGTCAATGGTTTTGCTGAATCTGTCGGCGGTAGCTGCTAATAACCTTTGACCAAATCTAACATGAAAGTGTACTTACATACATTTTACAACATGACAAAAATTAAATCAATGTTTGGAATTGGCTCACACTAAAAAGTGTGTCATGACAATAACAACATTACTGCAACATTATATGTAAAATGGTTTAATCACCCTTGGCTAAAGCATTTTGATCACCTATTCTTTTATCGTTTCTTTTATTGCAAATTACATTTGATATGTTTTGCTCTAACCGGTTAGTCTGTTGTTAATTAAATGCCATTCTTCCTAATGGTGTACAACCTGGTTTATCTGACAACACATCAGATTATTGACTTAACAAATTAGACAATTGTTTTACCTACTCTTGTTACAGTATTTAAATGATTCAGTGGCCACTGACTTTGTCGTTTCGATCAACATATCCCTATCAGATCATAGTCTGGCTCACACTTAACATACTACTCGACGTTTGCTAAGCACCAAAAGATGATGGATTCATAATTTTAGTTTCGGTTGGGATAAAGAGTTGAAATTTTGATATGTTATAGTTTGATCTTATCGTTGATGATTCTGGTTGGTATTTCTGATGTTGTTGTTGTTTTGATGTTGCTTTTAACCCTTGAATATGAGAATCATAGAAAATATGTGTTTTCAGTAGAGAGTGAAAAAAATCAAAATTGGTTTGAAACTTGATGAGGAGACCTAATTTTGCGTTAATATCGGGTATGTGACCCGTTGCTATCAATAACAGTTTGGCAACGCCTTCTTATGCTTCCTATCAGGTTTCTAATGGATGTTTTGTGTCATATTGCCCCATTCTTCCACAAGCATGGCACCAAGCTCTTGAACACTTCTTGGTTGGACTTGACGGGCTGATATTGCAGTCTGTAAATTATTCCAGACGTGTTTAATAGGATTTAAGTCTGGAGAGCGAGCATGCCAGTCAAGACGCTCTATACCTTCCATTTCCAGATACTCCTGGACGGCATAGGCAGTGTGAGGACGGGCGTTATCATCCATTAGAATGAAGGAATCTCCGATTGCACCTGCATACGGCCTTACATGGACATCCAGAATGTCATCTCTATACCGTTGTGCGGTCAATGTGCCACAGTGAAGGACACAGAGGTCAGTACGCCCATCTCAACTGATTCCGCCCTAAACCATCACTGATCCCCCTCCATAACGGTCGTGCTCAGCAATATTGTCTGCATGTAGCCTCTCTCCTGGTCTTCGCCACACTCTAGCACGCCTATCAGTGAAGTCAATGCAATATCGAGACTCGTCTGTAAAAAGGACAGGCCTCCAGTCGCCAAGAGTTCAACCAACATGGTCCATGGCCCATTCGAACCGTACTCTGCGGTGATTCCGAGTCAATGGGATGCGTATGCACGGTCTTCTCTAGCGCAGACTACCTTCATGTAACCTTGACTGAACGGTTTGAGTCGAAATGTTGACCCCGGATGCGTTTTGAAGGTCAATTCGAAGCTGGGATGCTGTTGAAAAACGGTTTCTGCGTGCTTGAATCAATAAAAACCTGTCTTCCGCTGCAGATGCAGCTCTTTCTCTGCCACCACCATGCCGTCTGACTGGCGTGCCATACCGATGAAACCTTGACCAGGCTCTGGTTATCACAGTGTGGTGCACATCAAAGACGTCCCCTACCTGACGGTGGGTAGCCCCTTGCTCCACCATTCCCACAGCTCGCCACATTTCTGCTTCAGACAGATGTCGTCTTACATTTACATTTGCCATATTCAGTCAATAAAACAATGGCTATAGACCTGAATTGAAAATTTGACAATCTACACGTGTTAGATACTCTAACAAGGAGCGTCAAATGACATGACATGAAGGGGAACCTGCTTTCCATGCCTTGCACGAAATTATTGCCTTTCAGTTGGGGTAGTATACACACGGAGGACCATCTCAAAATAATAATGCTTCATATCAAAAGGAAATCTCACAAAAATGTTAAAAACAGTTTTCTAAATAATACGTCAAACTTTTGGTGCTTAGCAAACTGAGTAGTATATATAACTGAAAAACCTACAATTTCTGCGATTTAGGAACATATATTACCGCGGTCAAAGTGTGGTTTCAACATGTTTGCATGGAATGTCTTTGTTTTTTCATGCACCTGTTTTCTCTAATCTAAAGTGCCTACGACAGTATAAGGACCCTTCTACTGCATAAGCAATTTGTTACTCTTTGTAAGTAATACTGTCTGATTGTTCTTTTTCTGGCCTTTCTTATATATATATATTTATGCCTATACCTCTGACAAGCCTTTGTCTTTTTTTTCGTGCTAAACTACATGTGACTTCAAGTCTGTTTTGCAGATTTAAAACATGTTGATAAGCAGTTTTTACCACATAGTATTGAATACTCCTCGGCCATAACTCTTTCATTAAAGTCATCGGACTACGGACTTGTCGGTCATATATCAACTCAAAGGGCGTACATCCTAATCTTTCTTGAGGATAATCCCTGTATACACACAGTTAAGGGTTAAGGTACTTAATCACTCATCCCAATCAGTATTTCTGCAAGTAAGGTTTTTCAACATCATCTTTATGGTGTCATTGATTCTTTCGCTTAAACTATTGCAAATCGGGAGATATGCTGTCATGGTTAGTTGTTTGTATGACAATAATCTACTATCTCTTTATCTATTTTCATCAGGTCTGGTGTAAACTGCGACCCCAAGTCAGAAAAAGATGTCTACAGGACCATTTATCCTGCGAAATATATCAAGTAATGCTTCTGAAGCACGCCAAGTATTTATAGATCGAAGTGCTACCGCTTCTGCATAACGTGTAGCGTAGTCAATCAAAGTAAGAATACAAATATAACCCTTACTTGATCTTAATTCCAACGGAACTACCCAATCTATAGCTACATGCTTAAAAAAGGTACCTCAATTAAAGGCATGTGCTCCAGTGGGCTTTCATCACAATACCCTTAGGTGTTGTTCGTAGACAAATGTCACAAGGCTGACACAATATCTTCACCTTAGATAAAACACCTGGCCAATATAATTTTGGCAATGCCTTTACTGCTGTCCTCTTTGTTGCAAGATGTTCAGATAAAACAGATTCATGAGCTAATTGCATCACTGTGTCACGAAACTTCTGAGGAAAACCAATGCGGCAACATTTTCCATTTTCCAATTTAGGCGACATACTTTTCTGACGATCAAATTCCCTCTCCAAATAAATACTTGTTATCACTCGTTCAGCAATTAAATGTCTTCTTTTTTATTAGAACTCATCTCTTTGCTGCTCACGTTATATGTCATCAGGGCTTACCTGGTCTTTAACAACATCAGGCACAAGCAGTTTTTATACTTTGATTGTTGTCTCGTCTGAATGGCATTCACTTCTAATTTCCAGTGCGGATCAGGAGACCCGGGATTTCGCACACCTTGAATATGCCCTAAAATCAAATAATAAATGGGATTCTCGATACATCACGCGTCAACTTCTCCTGAAAAAATGGGTGAATTAGTGTAAGATCAAGCCCTGAAAATAAACAATACCAAAACACTCTAAGAGATATGAAATATACAATAATTCATACAATTTGTTAAATTCACAAATGCTATATTTACTTTACATAGTCTGTGCTAATTGTTCTCTGAAAAACTTCCTCTTAAGCACATAAACATGATGTTCACATCCTTAGTTAATAAAGGTATCAAGTGGCCTTTAACTTAAACCAGTTATAAACTAAAGAAACACGTCCTTATGCATACATATAATTATAACAATTATTATACATATATTTCAGATAAACATTTAGATTACATATCAATTTTGGATCGAATTTTTCCATCACACAACTCCAACTGCCGTACGTGACTGTTAATATTCAGGTTACTTGTACATACAGTGGCGCTCACGTTTCTTTTTCCGTTTACCTCAAGGTTGTTACCGCATGGAAAACGCCGGGTAAACGCGGTCAATTTCACGCGTTTTACCGCGAAAAAACGGCTCAATTCCAAATATGGAAAGAATAGCCGGCAAAGGAAACGGGTCACTCCAAATATGAAAGCAGTACCCCGGTAAAGAGGCGTGTCCAAACAAGCAGCCAATCAGAAGATTCCCAGCGCGTTTTTTCACGGCTGTTGCCGTTTCACTCATGAGCGAAGCGTGTCTTTGTCTGAATACTTTGATTTTGTTTACATTGAAATGTAAGCGTCGCTGTTTTTGCTGATCTGTTTTATCCATATAAAATCTACAGTTTAATCAAAGTTGACACGGACATTGATATAATAAACATACTGTTCATAAATAATTTCTCTAGATTTTACTGTAGATCTATCCCGGCCCTGGATATTTTAATTTTGATATGTGTCCCGTTCAAGTTTTCGTTTACTAATAGTCAGAGACTATGTCGATCTCTGCTATTGAGTAATATTTCCTTTAAGCTACAAGAAGAAGCGTAGATGATTACAACATAACACAGTCATTAATTCGGAGCGACACTTTACTGTACCTGGTCTCGACACAAACAACAACAACAAGAAGAAATCTAAATTGAATGGTGTATAAATAATTGTGCCCGTTTACAGCCCATTAACATGGGGTCTACGGTCTTTTCAGGTAAGGGATATCACCTTCATATCCATATCTTATCATCAGGCAATCGGATGTATGGTAAACTGTCAGGTTTTTATACTTTTAGTTAACAGATCATAAACAATTATATCCCCTGTACAGTACTGGTACTGTGGTTTGTTGTTTTACCGTCGTGCGTAGTCCATAAGTCGTGCATGTACGATTTTCCGTATCTTTCATAAAGAATTATCGGCTTCGCACATCCGGGTACTGATTATTTATTTGCATTCGGGAAAGGTGATTCCTCGGCTTTAATCACTGGTGTCTAACCATCTTTAATTTTAAAAGGCAGTGGCTAGAGTTACGGTACCGTAACTCTAGACTCGGTACCGTAACTCTAGCCTCGAGTCTAGAGTTACGGAAGTTCCGTATCTCTAGCAAAACCCTACGAGGAAAGGCTAGAGTTATGGAAGTTAATAAAATCATCCATGTTGCTTTAATGTATGCCTAATAATGTAATATAAACAGTACTATTTTACCTGTAATCGCGAATAAATGGAAATGTACTTTGGTTTTTAAGTTTCTGACACTATGTAAACAGTATGAGTAAATGTGTATATATAAATCTTTATTTTAATATTATGCGAACATTTTAATTCAGAATATAAGAACGGGAGGTAATAAATTACTGATACTGATAAGACATCATACATTGCAAAACCTTTCATAATTGTAATTGTCCAATTACAGCTTAACGCTCAATTAAAACATGAAGATAACAACAATATTTCCTTATTATTATATACTTCCATTATTGCCCCGTTCAATTTGCCTTAGAGAGTTCGTTCAGTATTCTACGGTACTGCACGTTGGTAAGGAATGATGCTGAACGTTGGCAAGGGAGGGCGATCCTAGCGATCAGCTGTACGGACTATTTTATTTGTTTGCAAACATCGTTTTAATGAGGTTTATATGTCGAAGTTTGATAGTTTTTTACAATTAAATAAACTATGGTTTTAAAATAAAAAGAAACTTTAATCATTTTCAAGTAGACGTAAAAGAGTTTCATTTTTAAAAAAGGTTCGATTTTTTTAGGGCACGCAATACCAGTTCTGGTTACGAAAGTTACTGGTACGTGTTTCAGCCAAGTATTGATAAACAAAAGGAATGATGTTTTGCATGTAGTCATAAGAAAGAGAAAACATTTTTAGGAACGTACATCAAGTTGATGTATTCACATTTCAAAGTACAGTCGTACTTGTGATATATTGTTTCCACAAAACAAAATGAAAAGGTCTTAAGTGGCAGTTACGACCATTTTCAATCATGATATTAAATTTAAAAAGGTCCTAAGTGGCACTTACGACCTTTTTAGACCTATTTTTATGCAAAATTAAAAGGTCGCAAGTGCAAAATTAATTAATGTGAGAAAATAGCAGCTATAAAAAAATGTATAAACAACAAGAAATAATTCTATAACACATATGTAATCAAAAAGAGAAGTATCGTTTAAATCTATTAAGTGTAGACACAATGAGACAGTTTTTTTGCATTTTCCCGAAAACCATGAAATTGCACTTACGACCTTATAATACTAGGGCGTCGAGCAGTTGAAACATTGAAAACTGTTACTTATTTCAGCTACAGTTTTCATACTGTTTCATCATATAATTGTTTTAGCAACATTTTCTGATTGCTTTATTAAATGTGGAAATGAATAAAAATATAGATAGGATAAAATTGATGAGTAACATTTAACAATATCACCTGTTCAAGTTCAGAAGTGGGAAAATTCAAATGTAAAACATGTAAACAATGTAATACACAGATAATTGTATACGTATAAATCATGAATGAAAGGTACACTCTAGGTAAAATAAAGTTTACTTAGTATCTGTCTTAATGGCCAAGTCGTTAAGATTGCTGACTTGTAATCACAAAACCTCTCACTGATAGAGTCATCATGACTCTTTATGTGAGAAAGTTGGCAGTTTCTTAGGATAGGGGTTTAGTACCGGTCCTTCCAAGGAACGATGGTTAGGTAAATTGCCCGCCATCTTATGACTGAAATACTGTTGAAAAATGGGCAGTAAACTTAAAAACCAAACCAAACTTAGTACATGTATATTATACAAACACAATTTAACCTACATGTATTTCAAAAGTCAGTAAGCGTAACAAAATGTTTTGAAAGTGCACTAATAGCAAATGAATGAAAAGGTCAGTCTGCCTGCCCAATTGTATCTGACATGGGGATGTTAACCAAAGCCCTTGAAATTGTATGGGCCTGACATACTGAATTTGAAGGAGTTTTATTTCTCATAGGAGGTATCCAGTTTATGATGTCAGCTTTTGCTTGCATTGGTCATTTGTATGGTGATGCTGGCTTGAAAGACTTCATGATGGATTCTGGCGTTTGGTACTCAATCACAGGCTCTTTTTTCAGTTTCAGAAATCATCTGATGCCAATTCAAAATATTTGCCTGCTCTTTAACTCGAGAAATTCAAAGCTATGAATCTGAGGTTCAGCAGGAAGTTGTGCAAGAAATGGTAGAATAAATTAAAAGTTCGTTTCGCCCTATCATGGCTGAACTCAGATCTGCATGAAGATCTACTTGTAAGTTGTTTAGATTTTGGGACAACTACTTACAGGAGTTCTCTCTTCCTCTCACACTGTACCTTGCGCCATCAAGGCATGGATTGTGGGATGTTTCTTGTTTGCTGCAAATCAAACAGTGTACTCAAGATGCATGCCATACCTTGTCCTTCAAATTAATCAACTCTCCAATGAATTAGTAGATTTGAGAAATATTACATCGTAACTAAACTGAAGCAGGGTTGAAATTCAATGGTGTTTGGTTTGACTATGTATTAGAAGTAACTGAAAACAAAGCTACAAAGTCACCTAAATGATTGGTATCACGCATACTGACAGTGCTTTGGTTCGCTGGTTTCTGTCTCGACCTCTGATATCAAAAGATTCTTTTTCATACTCTTGTAGTTTTGATACTGGCCTCAATGTTTGTACAACAAACATCGAACTTGTACGCCTTTTCTTAAAAAAAACATACAGTGAGGCAGTGCATAAAGTGCTTGAGATGTTTGATGAGAATGTTAAGACCCCTTTTTAGACAAAACTACTAAACTTTGCAACTGGAATGTAAATTTCGCAGGATGTTGAAAGCAGATCCCTTGTCATGCCGTGATTATCACAGAAAGATGTTGTATAACTTTTAAATGAGCGACTGATTCCGTTTGAAAACAACAAACCTTCAAAATAATTTTTGACCTGCTACCAATGGCAAAACTGAATGAAAACAATCAAAAGTTCAAACCGTGTTGTTGATGTAAATTCAAAGGTGGTCAGTTTAAATGATGAAGAAATGTATATGAATTATTTGCTATTAATGCCTTCAAAGAGGTTCCTTTCGAACGTCTACTTTCCTTTGAAAATGCACCCATTCCACTAAGTTTGTTTTCAGATATATGTACTGGAGATAATTATGATGTAAACCAAAAATAACTGAGAAAAAAATGGAGAAAATTGTAAATCATGATTTTTACTCTCTTAAGTATGTCTGACCCTGACTGTGTTGTGTATGACGCTATGGCAGTTATTTAGATGTTGCAACCTTCTTATGATCAAAAAGTTACGTACAGATGACTGCTGGATTCTGGAATAACGTTATAAAAAACAGTGTACAAAGTACACAAGCATATGTTATCTTTGACCGGTATTTTACAAATAGTTTAAATCCAGACACGCCAGAAAAGTGGTAATATTGCTTCCACTGCCACTGCTATAATATATGAAAATTAACATGAACATACCAGACTTGGAGAGAGTCTTGGTCAGAAGCAAAAGCAAAATTGAAAATTGCCAGGGTCTACTTGAGAGGGAAGAAATCGTTTTCGTCCTTGGTGGTAGGGTTGAAAAACCCTTTATATTCGCTGTAATGCTGTTTCTTTTTAATTACGAAATATAGCTCAGTTAGGAAGAAGCTGATGGTAGAATAATTATGCAATTGGCATAATAACCTTCTATGTGGTATCAAGAAAGCCGTTGCTGTTAGTCCAGACAGATATTGTTTGGTTATGTTTGTTCATTACTACAATAGTCTTGGTATTAACACACTCTTTCTCAAAACTGGTCGAAAATCTATACATAGTGCACATGTATACGTATATACCAACTCCTTATGAAAGTTGCGAATTTGTTGCCTACCCAGATAGAGATCTTGTTGTCTGTTTATTATTTTACAAGGTATGTTACATGTTTCATCCATGTATGGCATACTAATAGGTAAAAAGAAAGCAGTCCATGTACTTTTGAAATATGCAGACAAACTTGGTGAACTATCCCGCTTTGGCTGTGATCCCTGTTTGTCTTCTGTGTCTAGGTCTGCTGCCACTGCTTTTGGTGGGTGCCTAATGGGTCAGGAAACTGTGATTCCCTTAAATCGTTGCATAGAAGTATAATAATGTTCTTGAAGAGAAAAGGGTTAAACCAAGAAAGCTTCCTCCAACTGATGACAGTTTTGTGTTGTCACTTAGTAATCTTGAGAAATTTGACAAAAACAAAACTGTCTCTGACTAACCCATTAGATTTTTGCTATGTGGTTGACGAAGATGTATTTGGCTTTATCATAAAGATGATGTCACAACCTGCCGCAGCACTAGAACTTTTAAGTAACCTGGTTCGTCTTTGCTGTGCTGTGATGAATGCATCTGCACAAGAAATCAACAACCTTGTACACTAGTCTGTGTGTGTAAAGGCTGTATGAAAACACAGGTACTAGTTAAAAAGTGTTTACGATGTTAGCTTTTACTGGAATCTAAAACTGCTAGACTTATGTCTGACATTTCCTTGCAGTTTTCCGTTTGCATTTTAATATAATTTACTGAATTAAATGAATATGTTTTTACTGTACAAAGGAACAGATCATAATGCCGCTATTACAGATGTTTAAGTATCTGAATGAGTTTTGCTGTCACTAACAATTAGCTGAAAATGTCAATATATTGCTACCTTGGGTTATTTGTTATATACTATTTGATTACGTGATGAGTTCTATATGTTGTTAATGTGATGCATTATGTTAATGAGCCTTTGTGTCTGTAACGAATAAGCAACAAACGAAGTTATACACATACCGTTTACTATGGAAGTGGAAAACCCGTGTAACACGGGTAACTCGTATATTTAAGTTTTATTTTAGACTTAGGTAACTACTTTAAGATAATAACTGTTTTAGTCTCAAAGCTTTTCTGTGCATTTTGTTGAAGAGGATAATGCAGTTGGAGAAAATGCGTGTGAAATTACCCCACCCAGTTTTACCTTGTGCAATTTTTTTTTATTTTTCTTGCTGCTGTTACGTAACTATTTTGAGTAGCTATGAGTCAAATTTTATTTCTTGTCACATAAATGTGTTAAACTGGTAAACAAATTAACTGCTGTTACAAACATATCTTTCCAACACCGATAATTGTCCACTTTAAAGGGTAAAACTGTCTTTTTTTCATAAATTTCACCTAACAGGTGATATTGCTAAATGTTACTCATCAAATTTGTCCTATCTATATTTTTATTCAATTCCACAGTTTATAAAGCAATTAGAAAATGTTGCTAAAACAATTATATGATAAAACAGTATGAAACATGTAGCTGAAATAAGTCACAGTTTTCACTGTTTCGACTGCCCAGCTATTCTTTGTGCAACAAGGTAATAACGGTATTTGCTTTCCAAAACCCGACCGTGTTGTTAAAAACTGTAGTTTTCAGTCAAAAGTATAATTAGTCATATATGAGGTCAAATGAATGAATGCGTCTTCTTTAAAACAGTTGTGCATATAAGCTGGCCAAGAATATATCAATATAAGAAAAGTACACTCCAAGTGCCCAGTACCTTTACATTTGACCATATTTAAGTCTAAATGGCGGCCATTTTGGAAGCCATTTTGGATTCTACTTAATGATCTGCACAATAAACTTTGCTAAATAGTACATATAAGCTGGAAACTATCCATTTGAAGTACAAAATATCAAAGGTAAAATGAATAAAATGTTCAAATAAACACTCTGTACTTAGAGCGAAAATACATGTGAAATTACCCCACCCACTTTAAAATGCATGTGCATTCATTTTGTTTCTCTTTTTACTGCTGTAATATAATTATTTTGATAAGCTATAAGTCATATTTTATTTCTTGTCACATAAGTGTATCAAATTGGTAATAAAATGAACTGCTGTTAAAAAAATACCTCTCAAAACCGAAAAAATTGATCACTCTTACGGGTAAAATTGTCACAAATTTCCCTAACTTCGTGAATAAAAACATCATAAAATCGTATATTTAGTGTGTATTTATACATCTCAATGTTTTAAACCAAAACACAATCTTTAAAAAAAATCTGGACCAACAGTACTACAAAAACTGGATTTTTCAGTTTTGGCGGCCATCTTGGACGCCATCTTGGATTTTTCGGAACGCCACCATTTATGCCAATTTATGCCGGCAGTTTCATAAACTACAATCTATTACGAACATTTTGATATATGACTCAGCTTGTTATACGGGGGTGTCCAGGTTACTTAAAAAATAGAGCCCTTTTGGACTGATTGTCACCTTACTATAAATTGTCAGTCAACACTGATGTTTTCATGTGATATAGTTACTATCTCGTAGAAATTAAATGTAATAATTGCATTGCACCAAGTTATTATTTTGTGATAATATTCAAGTAAAAATATGTGATAATGTTAAAGCAATGTGTAATATTCAAATTATAATATAATTATGCATTCCCAATTATGCGATACTGATTACTGTACATTTGTTCATTGTCTCTCTCTGTCATACCACCAACACAAAGGGACCACAATGGAAATAAGAGGTTACTCTTTTTTGTGTTATCCCTGGTGTTGGTGTGCATGCCATGGTTATTATGTTAATGTTGTGATACTGTTTTGTTGCATTCGTGTTTGTTTAAGCCATATTTTTACTCCATACCAAAATAAATCTTATCCTCTTAAGTCAAATCCGAAGAGATTGTACCCAGCTAAGTAATTTGGATTCACGTTAATTACCACCTTTATAAACTTTTTTGGAAGCTGTCGTTCACTAGAAACGCAAAAGATTTCAACATGTGGTAGTAGGTCGTTTGAGAAACAGCTACTCATAAATAAATGATCATAGAATGCGATACTCTCCAATGCATCTTCTAGTGTTATACCAATGACTCTACAAAGCCTTTCCCTTCCTGATACACTAGACCTATCTGTATAATCTCGTCATCGATCTAATCACCTTTAGCATATACCATGATTTTTATAACGTCAATGGAATGTATGTTGTGCTTATATGAGTATTCCTTAACATGTGAATCATCCACTTCTTCAATGAAACTAGCGTTTCCAAATATCATCGTCTCTGTATGTAAGGTTTTCTCATGAGCAGAGGACATTTGAAACCATCTGGTTTCTTTAAAAGCCGACCTTTGAATTAAGAATGCATGTGTTTTTCGTACAAATAGTAACAAAACTCGTTGATGAGCTTGTGCGAGTTTCCGTAGACGCGTTCGTTCTGCTTAAATAGTTCAACTACTCTCTTACTGTTTTATTTTTCTTCTGAAACTGCACTCGCATCGAAACTTATGCTTCTCATTTCAATTTTCCTTAAAATCGTAATCATCGACCGAGGCAATGATCCATTCGAAAGTACTTCGACTTTCATTTAACACGTAATGCATGTAAAACCCTCCAACAACCGTCACCAAATGTTTGGTATCTTGCTTAACATTTCCAGACTCATCACACTCGTAACACTGAATGACAACAACTTCTCGTTTGGCATTTGGATTTCTAGTAATGTGATTACCTATATTACGCGGTAAAGAACTGGAATCTATCTTGTTGTTGGAGCAATATGCAAAGAGTTTCTTGCTACGCAGTATTGTACTAGTTATATCATGAAAAAAGAGACACGGCATAGCAAAGTCATGCTTTATTTCAATGTATTCACTACCGTCGCAAAACTCCATCTCGAGTTTCGGAGAGGCAAAAGTGAATTTTCTTAGCAAGAAAAACGCAGAACAGATAACGGTATCTGCACATTTTGTCAGAAAATCTGAACTCGAGTCATCTGTTTTTACTTTTCTGAAACGTATTGTAGGTGTCAAGATGCGATTGTCACTGACATAAATTGGTATAGTCCGTTTTTGGTGGAGCACTACGTTGCTGCTGTTCGGTTCATGAAACAACTGAGCTACGAAATCCTCTGTCTTGAAAGAACTGTTCATTGTAAAACCACACCGCGTATTATTTCTGGATAAGACATAAGTTTATCTTGGAACAGAACATCGTCATGAGCAGACACATCAATGTCATACCAAGCGTTATCAGGAAAAACAAGATACTCATTCATGTATTCGAGTAAGTCAATAAGGTGTCGTCCATCATTTGTTTTCGAGTATCTCGGTCTAGTGAAACGACGCTTCCGTTTTATGTTTACTTGTACCATTGAAATATGATCAGGCGTTAAAGCGTGGTTCATGAATGCAAAATTCAGAGCTGTTTTAAATAGGAACATCCCGACTCGTTTTTAAATGATTACAGTAAAATAGACGAATGTTTGACTTATCTGTCTTGAAAGAACTGTTCATTGTAAAACCACACCGCGTATTATTTCTGGATAAGACATAAGTTTATCTTGGAACAGAACATCGTCATGAGCAGACACATCAATGTCATACCAAGCGTTATCAGGAAAAAACAAGATACTCATTCATGTATTCGAGTAAGTCAATAAGGTGTCGTCCATAATTTGTTTTCGAGTATCTCGGTCTAGTGAAACGACGCTTCCGTTTTATGTTTACTTGTACCATTAAAATATGATCAGGCGTTAAAGCGTGGTTCATGAATGCAAAATTCAGAGCTGTTTTAAATAGGAACATCCCGACTCGTTTTGAAATGTTTACAGTAAAATAGACGAATGTTTGACTTATCGTCTGTCAAATCATTCATAATGTAGCTCATAATGTAGATAGAGAAAAATGCATAGATCACTACAGTTATTTTTCAAACATTTATCAAGTCCTTGTTGTACTTTAAAACTCTACCCGGATCCATATCAACCTCGTACTGCATGTTCCTTAATTGGTCGAATTTGCGAATAACTGTGTACGGAGCATTGTAAGACTAGATTCTTAAGGTGAAACTTAAAAACACACATATGTTCGAACAGTCTTGAACTAAAATTTGTTTATAGATGATTTGCTACCAGCATCTTCAAGCTAGAGATTATACTCTTCGAGTTTAAGTTGCAGTTTCAGTTTCTCGTTCTCATCCTGTATGTCAATCCGTTTCTGCTATAATTGGACTGCTAATTCTACCTTAAAAATATCTGCAATTCACTTTTCATGTCTGCGATAAGTTATCTGGACTCAAACCGCCTCTGCTCTAGGTGGCTGTCAAACAGAAGGTTACGCTCCTTGAGTTTACGAGTTTTTCTGACCTTGTTTTCTTGAAAATATTGTTTGAACTTTCTGTCGCGTTTAAAATCTTTAGAAAAATACCAGTCTCTCTGTCTCTGTTTGTCACTATCGATTTCAGATTGATTTTTTTGAAACTTCATCTGATGTTCTCGGTCCTCCCTACGTGATTCCTTGTTTGTAGCATATTTTAGTTCTATCAGCCATGCTTCTTACTTCAGTTTATCCATACTTTGTAATTACACTATATGCTTGATTCCTTTATGGACCACAATGGCAATAAGAGAGCTTTATTGCTCTCTTTTTGTGTTATCCTTGGTTTTTATTATATGTCATCTATTCTGCATGTTGATGTTCACATGTACTTTGTTGACATTGAATTTGTATTTGTTTTATGATATATACTCTTATTTTACAAGAATAAAACTATCATTCCCAGACTTAATCTCAGCGATTGCTACAGTTGGTTGTATCTGGTTCAGTTTTTATCATGCTTCAAATGAGTAAATTGTATTTGAGCATGCAGATTAGTTGTCAATATTTCCATCGTCCCGACATTCATTAATCTTGTCCACTTCTTCCTGTAATTGCGAACGTGTGTTCTATCAGGGAGTTTTTACATTAAAAGCGACATCTGTGTCCCTGGGTCTTTAAAATGATAGGCTATTTCTGCCGAGCTTGGCCATATCAAAAATTGAATGGCTGAAAGCATGTTCTATCCGTAAGGCAATGATGTTGGTCATCACTGCCTTGTACGTAAGCCCACCGATCATTGCTTTTAACAAACGTTTTCGAGCTGCGCGTCGATGGTAACATTAAAGACTGACTGTTGCCTTGATACAGGTAACAATAGTGCATTGGAAATGTATCTTCAAGTTTGTCGAGCATTCTCATTTTCTATTCCTGAAGAAAATCAGTTTCTCTTCCCTTCGTAATGTTTGTTTGATAGTCGCTATGATGTGCATTTTATAGCTTCATCATTTTTTTCCAAATCGTTCAGCTTACCTGTGACATGAGGAATCATGCGTTCGACACCTATGTTTCTTGTCAACTCTTTCGCATCTTTGAAAAAAACGCGTGAAGGTAGAACATGAGAGTTAGCGTCGTCTCGTTTGAAAAGATCATTTGTCGAATTTCCTTTGAAATTGGTCGCGAATGACATCATGAAAATATTTTTGACTGTCTTTTTCATTTTGTTGTTTTCTGTAGTTTCCATATTATAGTAAGTTGGATCTATGATATACAGGGTGTTTCATAAATTCCGTTACTATTTCGCGCATCTATAATTTGTAAATAAAAAAACCTAAGAATAACAAGATGCTTACATCTTTATTCGTATAGAATAAAGTTTTGTCTGATATAAAATACATGTATATTATCTTTCATATGTTGAAGAAATTTTGAATTGTCAATTTTAGAGAATATGTTCCAAATGACATCCATTTTTAGAAATAACGACGTCAAGTCTATCTCAGAATTTTTTTATCACTGCAGCACATGTGTCTCTCCTTATAGCACTCACTTTTCTCTTGACTGCTGTTTTTAATTCATCAGTATTATCTGAGTAGGTTTTGTACACCCTGTCTTTAAGATACCTCCATAAGAAAAAAATCTAGAGGGCTAACATCGGGAGAGTGAGGTGTCCACTCATTATCAGTTTTCAAAGACATATCTGTGGGTTTCAGGTGCTGCATTATGGATATCGTATACGGGATTAGCTGTAAGTCAAACTTCAGCATTCTGTAGACACTAGTCAACAAGGTTTGTTATATACTTGTATACTTTGCGGGGTTTCATCAACTAGTTTTAACTTGTTCAACATTTTTAGCAGTTCTCACACTTTTCGGACGTCCCATGTTTTCGCTTTTCCAATCTACTATAGATCCTGTATCGTCAAATTGCTTCATTATCCTGCTTACTTGCATGTTATTCAATTTTCCACTCTTCTTCTGCATTGCTCTTATCACTGTTACTGGCGATTTTGTCTCATAATATAATTCAACACCGTCTGCTGATATTTTTTTGGATGACACCATCTTGAAAAATCTGCATGCAGGAAATGACGTCATAAATGACGTCAGGACGTCAACGTTTTCCCGTATTTTTTAAACATTATATAGAATTTTCATCTATCCTCTTCAGGCTTCGTTTACATACAACAAGTTTCTTGTACAAGACATTAAAGATAAGGCAAAGTTATGACTTGTACAAGACATTTTCTACACAAGATCTAGCAAGAATTGCTTTGACAATTAATCACAAAATAGCGGGAAGATGTCATCAGCACATAATATTGTCTTTAGCATGCAGACGAGTTTCTGAATTGTTTAAGAAAATGGATTACGTTTTAAAAAAAATGAATTAAGTGTTCTTATCGAGAACAATCTTGAATGAATATTTGAATGACCAATGCATATTAAAATGGCTATTAAATTTCATCTTAAAAACTCTCTTTTTTGTTGAGTGTGATAGTACTTTGCACTTGTATCATATAAATGTTCCCTCTTTTATATAAATTGATCAGTTGGTCAACTTTGTCCTTTGACCAAGCCATTGTGTACACAATTTTAAAAAAATGTACCTGAATTACCTCTCCAACACCTGTTTTTCCCATTAAACACTTCTTATCAGTAATTTGACAGCCAAGGAATTGTGAAAAAAATAGAAACAGTCTAGAAAATTTCTCATGAACAGGCTAGAAAATTTATCATGCAAGAAAATTATCGTATATCATGTCACATAAATTCTGACAAAAGTTGTTTACATATGAAAAATTATTGTACAAGACATAAATAGTACTTATCTTAATATCTTGTACAAGAAACTTGGAAGGAGTAAACCCCCCACTTAGATAGTTATGTAATTTAATTTACAAGCATAAATAGTAAAATATATATAGACATTTGTAATAATAACTGACTTAATGAAACAACCGGTACAATGCAAAGACATCTGAACCCGTTTGCAAGAAATCAACCTTGTTTCCCTTACTACTCGACTTAGCATCTTTCTCTTCTAGCATCAAAAAGTTCGAAGACTGAAGTTTAATCTTTCCGTGCGTGATAAACTTTTGATGTGGATTGAAATCTTCTTTGGTAACTTCGCACACCCAAACCTTATTTATCAGTTTCGTGTTCCTGTCAGTAATGTGATTTTGAAGTTTCGCTCTGAGATTGTTTGTTAATACAATAATGCTAGTCACAGGAATGTTGTTATCACTGACTTGTATGTTTACTTCAACGTTTACCGGAAATAACGTGTTGTCCGTATTGGTTCTAAAATAGTTCGCATCTTCTGCTAAAGTATGTGACTCGATAATTTTGTTTTTATGTGTTTGTTCAAGGCAAAAGTGAACATTGTAGTTGTGCCTAGTAAGTAGCCCAATAAACTGTCTAGGTTTTGTCCAGTGTAGTCTTTATTGTATCCTGTTAGGGAATACAAAGGTGGAACACGATCTCAGATTTCTCTGACGAATATGTAACTAGGACCGGCGTGCATTCCTTGTCGTTTCAGATCATTGTGATAAGCCATGTATTCGTAGTAGTTGGCCAACGCTTTTGTTTAGCACTGCTCGTGTTCTCAGAAAAGTAACGACGCCAACTTTTCATCCGTTAAGCTGCTCAATCTCTGTATGGCTTGTTTGTTCATTTTGATTTGAATTTGCAATGCGGCATTCATCCTGATTTTGTTCTCCAACGTATAGTATCCACTCGTTGGAATACCCCTTCCAGTTTTGACTCTGTTGGCAGCAACCTTGCTTCCGTAAATGTATTTGCATGCGACCGTGCTCAGCGTATTTTCATGCGTCTTGTTAAAAACCTGCTGCACACACTGTCGTGAAACCGATTCTGATAAGTTTTTGGAACGGGTATGTAATCTACTGTATGAACGTTTGACACGTTGAAGTTTCTCTTTACAAATTCGTGTAGTATTGGAAATTCATCCAAGCTATAACCTGTCATTTTGACCTAGCAACAATTCGTGTTTCTATTGTTCTACTATAACAAGCAAGACAGAGAAACAACCACTTGGTGTCGTATCTTCTTCCAAGAAAGTAAAACGCCAAACTGTATTTTTGCGTTTGTTCAGAAATGACTTGAATCAAAAACACATATTCGATAAACCATAGTACAGGGTTTCCCAAAGACGAAGATAGGTTTTATGAAGTATTGAACCGTCTTTCTCTCAGTGAATATTGACAAGAACTATGATTGAAGAAATTGAATCAGAAAAAACGTTCACGAGGAAAGTTATAGCGTTGACGTCTGTGTTACCGAAACGAAGACCTCGAGTGTTCGATGAGTTTTTGAACGCTCTGAAGAGAATAAATTAAGCATCGTCTCTGACATACTCCTGTCAACTATTATCAGGAGGCCTCAATAACATACGATCGAAACATCACACAGGAGTCAATAAAGAAAACATCAGATTAGTGGTCTATTCGAATCAGAATCCATCATCGCAGCAACGTGGACAGAAGGCATGCACTGAAAATTCCACAATCTGCAACATGTGTATGGATGCACGAAAATCAAAAGCTCTGTGTAGTCACATGTATTCCTCAGCATGTGCGGAAAGATTTGCTAATACACACTGTGATTGTCCTCACTGTCGAAAGTCGATACAGGGAAACATACAAGTGCTTTTCTGATTTTGAGATCTAAAAATTCAGGAAGAATTGACTCAGTTTGTATGATGTAACAGCACATGAGCAAATGTGCTATACAAATAGTATTGAGTTAAATACTGATACAGCGAACAAGGACCCTTTAATTTTTTCACTGTACAGATGCAGAATAAAATATCTTTATATCCTCCGCTTATGTTTCTCTCACCGTGCTTGCATGATATGTGTGCGTTATTCTTGTTGCACAACATTTAAACGTACGGAGAACTCAAAATATTATAAGGCTGATTGGACTTTCTGTCGTTGAGTTCCAACCCCCGACTTTAGCATACACCGATCGTAATCATACAAGACGGGCATATTGAAGTACAAGTTGTGAACTGGTTTACAGAGTGTGCTTGTAGCGTCGTAACAATCGTAAATTATGTATTAATCTTCGTATGGTCACTTGCCGATATTAAGGAGATAAACCTTGAACCAGCAAATATTGTTGCACAGTGTAAATTCAGGAACAACGACGAGATTGTAAAAGCTTTGTAACTTATATTTGCTGATAGAAGGATAAACACAAACCAGATTATCACCTTTGTGTTAAGAAAACAGCACATGTCCATTGTTCGTATAACTGTTGTACATGTTTGTATGTCCCATCGTGAATTCGTATTTCTAGAAATAGTACCGGCTTGCAGATCTAGCTCTCCCAGTGATCTGTCAGGTGAAAATGACTATCGAAGGCTTGGGGTATGATTTTCTCAGGTTCTGCGAGTTCCTCTGGCTCCTCTAATCCAGCTTCCATATCCTCTGGAACCGGGAAATTGTTTAACCAGTGTTCCCGTTCATCATCATATAGGCTGGTTGCGGTAAGTACAACCGTGAGCTTCAAAACGTTTCTACTTATCCAGTCTTTGTCAGATATATGGATACTCTCCATTGCCTTTGGAGCATCTTTTGAAAAACATAATTTATGCAGGTTTTCTTTTTACGTTGGGCCTGTATCTTTGCCTTCACTATGTGTACCATCTGAAGTACGGTTTCATTAAGCTGGCCGGATTTTTCTTCTCTGCCTATCTTCTGTGGACATAAGGTTTATCTTTCGACAAAGATGCGTGCTGGATCATAAACACGATCCGTATTCAGGTATCTTTGTAATTGCTTAGCAAATTCCTTCTGTTCGGCCATATCTGAAAAACACTTAGAAAACTAATAATACGCTCACCCTTAACACGGTCGTTTGTCCTTGTCCTTACCTTTTGTGCATTTGTATCAATGTCAAGAGCATATGTGGCAGTGATGTTGATACATGACCCATGGTACCATTCGTCACAGTATTCACACTGGATCTTGAACTTTCCGTTCCAAGGCTTCTTGCATATGCAGTATTGTTCATTATTCTCGTCCTGACTGATATTTGTATCTTGTTCTGGAGACTCCTTGTATTGTGTGATCCATGATGGCACAGTTCAATCTTTACAAAGCGTCATCCTGTCGTGGATCGTCACGAAGACTGTTTTGCGTAGTTTCACATAATACAACTATTGTGATAGCTTTTTTACAATAATGGCTGGTCCTTTACATGGCGGGAATAACATACGAGATTTACCTTTTGTAGCTGCTAATATTTAGAAGATACACTACAATTCTCTCTGAATAAGGTCTCAACATGATCCTTAAGTCTTAATTTCGCTTCATATGCTTCATCGACATTTTCAGAGTTGCTCTCGTAGTTTTGTGTGTTTTCAGTATGGTATCCTTCTACTGTTCTACGTACTCTCCATACCCTTCTGGTGTTTTGCCTTTGCATTGGGGAACATCGGCTGAGCTGACATATTTATCTCTCTACCCAACATTAACATATTTGGTTTGAATCATGTATTTCTGTTTACCGAAGCGCGTATAGCCATTGCTATCTGTTGATTGTTCTGGTCCCATTTGTCTGGCGACTTCCCCAGGAACATCTGACAACATCCAGTAACGTTCTATAAAATGTTTCAACCTGACCATTGCTGGACGGCATGTACGGTGTAGTTCTGGCTTTATAAATATGTAATGCTTTACACAGAGCTTCAAGCTGGCTTTCGAAGTTGAGTCCCTGGTTTGTGAAAACTTTAAAGGGTAAGCCTAAGCGACTTAAAAACTCGTCAATGGCAGCTTTTGCAGTTTCCTCAGCTTTCTGGGATGGTAACGATACACATAATATCCACTTCGTAAACTGATCTACTATCATCATGCAGTACTGATTTCCTTGTGATGTCTTTGGCAGTTGACCAATGCAATATATATGCACACGTTCGATGGGTGCTCTCGCCTGATACTCTGTAAACAGAACTCTACCGTATCTGCCTTCCTTCTTATGTTGATTTCACACAGCACATGATATCACTTAAGACCCAACATCTCTAGAAAGGCGGAGCAAGAACAACTTTTCCTTCAATTTGGCTTTGGTTCTAGCTACTCCCTGGTGACCTGATGAAGGTATACCGTGGCGCCAAAGTGGTGCTTGTACCTTCAAGGTTTCTTATAAAACTAGTTGGAAATCTTTGGCTTTCGGATTTTTCTTGAATAGTACTCCATCTATCAGTAGTAATCGACTTTTATTAAGCCAATACAACTTTATTCTGGACTGGCCAGTAATAGAATTCCCTCTTCTGGCTCTTTCATGTCATCAAAAGTGAATCCAGAATTTTGCTGTGTATCAGAATCTCGCATAGTTTACACCAAGCATGCAGTTACAAAGCTTCCTTCTTTGTTGCCCGGTATTACTATACTGAAATGTGAGTCACTTCCACATAGAAATGTAACATCTGCTGTGAGTACACTGTTCAGGAGACTCATGTCATCCTCTATACTAATACTGTCTAGAAGATTACTGGCAAAGTTACCTAGGGAGTTATGTTCAGCAGTGTGTGCTCGTCCCTTTTGTATACTGTCTAGAAGAGTACTGGCAAAGTTACCTAGGGAGTTATGTTGAGCAGTGTGTGCTCGTCCCTTTTCTGTGTTCGTATGGACATGTTCTGTTGTCACTCTAGCTATACCCTAGGGATATTACCTGTGTTTCTCTACAGTTGCTTTTGGTTGAACGTTCCATTTATTGGTTTTCAGTGTACCATGTGCAGCTAGACTTGCAGAATCGTCGAGATCATCGATAAATTTAGCCCATTGCCCGTCAACGCTGATGCAATAGTACCAACCAACCGCATGGCAAATATACAGGCCTTATGCCAACTATAAATGCTCTGAACGGCGTCCAAGTTTCCGGAAATATTGACAGTGCATCAGCATTGCCGTGCTTTGCCTCAGACCGATGCTTTATAACTATTTTGTATTCAGAAAACTCTTCAACCTATCGTGCCAGCTGACCCTGTGGCTCTTCAAACTCTAATGGCCAGGTCAAACGTGACTGATCAGTTCTTACTGCAAATACTCTAGAAGGTAGTGTCTGAGTTGGCTGGTGAATCTTACAATGCCCGGGAGTTCTTTTCTGGTGGTGCAGTAACTTTTATACTCTGGAGTCAAGCTAAAACTGCTTTGACCTTTTCTACTCTATTCTGTACTGGCAGAAGCTCTGCATCAATAGCCGAATCTGAAGAATCCGAATCTAGTATGAATAGAGTTCGTAAAACTGGCGGAGAAGTTAACGTTTTTTTAATGCATCAAATGCTTCTTGTTCCCATATGCGTAACTTGAACTGATTTTTGCCGGTAAGATTATACAATGGTAATGCTAGATCAACAAAATATTGTACAAGGTTCTTTGATCTTTTGCTAAACCTGGAAATCTTTCAACATCCTTCGTTGAACTTTGAGCTGGCGAGTTGTATACTGTGTTAATGTCTCTGGATGGCATTGAAAATGCATTTCCGGTGACCATTCTTTCGAGGAATTCAACTTCTTTCTGAAAAACGTGCATTTTCCCGGCATGAGCTTCGTACCATGCTTTCGAAACCTTTCAAGAATGTCGGCTATATTCTTCAAATGGTTCTTAAAACTATTCCCCAACACCAGGATGTCGTCCAAGAAGGCCAACACAGTGTTCGACGTTAAACCACGTAATATTAAGTTCATTACACGCGAAAATGTTGCTATGGCATTGGTCTATACTGAGTTGGACTTGCCAGTAAGCTAAAAACCAGATACTACCAGCCAATGTATCCAATCATTCTTTAAAAAAATGGTAGAGGCGGAAAGTATCCTTAACTGTAACATTATTCAGTGCTCTGTAGTCGGCACATCACCTCACTGAACGGTCACGCTTCCTGATCAAAACTGGTGAGGACGCCCATTATGATACAAATTCCTGAATGACACCTGCATCAACCATCTTCTTGAGATGCCCTTCTTCTTCCCCGACAAAGCAAGCAGGAGTTCGTCGCATACGTTGTTTTATGGGCTTTGCATCTCCGGTATCTTCCGTAACTATGTTCATTTGCAGTGAAATTACCCAGGACAAAATCTCCTGTTGCAAAGAGGTCTTCATAGTCCCTTAGAAGTTGAGCAAATTTCTCACTTTCCCCTTTGTAAGATGTTCAACAGAAGACTTATTTAGATCGTGTAGATGACCTGGCACCTTCAACTTTACTGGGACCTTTTTTAATTCTGAAGAACTTCTTTTGAGTCTACTGTGTTTATTTTTGGTGCAATCTCTTTAATTTCAGCTGTGGTGTCGTCTTGTCCGTTTGTTGTACAGTTATACATTATTTTCTTTCCCTTCTGGACACAGTTGTCGTCTTTGTAACTAGAAGTCACTTCGGAGTACTGGTCATCGGGGTTTCCACTTTTTTTCTGTATTTCATATGCACTGGCTATCACATTGCCCTTCCGGAGAGTTTTGTGAAATTGAGTCGGATTAACTGTGGCATTTTGAGATGAAACCCTTCATTACGGTATCTTTATATGCCATCTGCATAACCACATCTTTGACTTTAGCAGGTTTACTCTTCAAGCTGTTGTATTATTGTATGGAAAGGATGGTAATATCTGCACCCGAATCTATAATGCAGATTCGGCTTGAACTTGGTGCGCTGACTACTTCTTCTTCGTGTGAGACTTGAACCTGTTAAATTACTTAAGCAGGTTCTAAATGACTGACTAATGTATCCCCTTTCAGCTTGTTTGAATCTTTTGATATGATATTTTGCTGACTAGAAGTCTTCCTGCTGCCGACATCCCTTATACATGACTGTACTTCACTTCTACCAGGGTCTTGCTGTCTATATAAACTAGAAGTTTTAGACTTGATTATACTTACTGTATTCCCATCATCTTTATCGTGCAGATTATCATTTGCGTTGCTGTTATTTACTGTAGCTGTTGATGGACTAGAAGTCACTTCAGCGTTTAGATTAGACAGGCCTTTCATTGGCTATTATGTGGGCTGGGACGGTTGGCCTTCCCGTCTAGCCCTTCGGTGTTTAAACAATCGCCACCTGCCTTTTTCTTGAACCATTCCTTGTATCGGCGACAATCTCTCTTTAGATGGCCTTCTGCAGAAGAAGCATTGATTGTCTGCAGTTTTCTTTGCGACTTCATCCTTTGGTATTGACGTCTGCTGAAACATGGTAGTTATCTGTTGGAGGTTTCTTTGTAAATCACTGCATTAACGGAAACATTATCTCGGTTGTACCGTCTTTGTTTGCTTCCCGGCGACTGCCTCAGAACCGTATGGATGCTGTTTAACGGCACTAAGTTATTATTGCGTTCTTTTTGGTTTGTTGATGCATGCATGTTTACCGGCTCCTTCATCAATACATCACTGGGACAATCTTGCGATAGCCTCTTGCATCCTATGATTTTCTGGAAAATCGCGGATGCACTGGTGGACAACGTAAGTACTCTATCTGTCAAGTCTTTTAAGGATTCATCTTTTGTTTGGCTGCGTGCTGATTTTTTTTTACGCGAGGTTTCTCTTAGATCTTGGTTACTGAAAGTATTTAACCAGTTGCTTCATTATTTGTTTAAAGGATTTGCAATACCCCGATTTCGATGTAATTGTAAATCAATCTAAAGCTTTCCTTTGAAGACTCTATATAAGGAACAAGAGTTAGATTCATCAGTACTTCGAACAATCATAATATAGTGCGGCTATGACGTTAAGATTTGGTTTTGTAGTTTGGCTGCGGACTGTACCCGTCTCTTCAAACTCTTTTATTATTATGCCGCGTAGAGTCTATTTTTATCAACGAGACTGTATGCAACTTGAACGACTGGGACTTCTTGATCTAGATTGTCGGTGTATAGAATACTACATTGATCAATGTCTATTTATATTGTTCCTAGTCTGTTTTCTGTTACCCCGCTTTGAGTGATGCCTCTGCTATTCAGTTGACTTGCTTCTATTGTTTGAACTTGACCTATCATATTAACTTGACTGATGACGCAACACTGAATTCTTCCCCCGTTGAAATTGAAGTATGGTGTTTGGGTGCTGTACTTTTAGAGGCATGGCTGTAGTTTGAAGATTGTGTCTACTGTTATGTCTAGAATACTTATTAGATGATTTTGATCTTCTTCTTTCTGACCTTTTATAAGTGTTTGAAAATCTGTTTCTGCTGTTGTGTCAAGAAGACATTTCAGAGGACCTTAAACTTTCCCTGTCTGAGTTGAAAGTGTAGCCTTTTGATTTGCACCTTTTTTTCTTTTAGTGCCATCAACACTTTTTTCATTAATGTCATATTATTTCGGAGAATGTGTTTTATCCTTGTGATTTCTAAATGTGGACCTAACAATGGCAGACGTGTGTCGTGACAAATATTTTTAAAAGAACTTCTTCGTCTATACTTTTTCTACATGACATCGACCTGCTTTTCTGTTTCCTTCTGTTGGTTGTTAATCTGTTTCTCAAAGAGTCTCTTAATCTTGAAGAACATTGCAAGTCTGAAACAGAAGTATCTTGAGACCTATTTTTTACGGCATGAAGGTGTTACATTTCTTGAAGATGATTTGTCCTTCAGAGATGATTGTTGATTATTATCGTTAACTGGCAGGTCTTAATCACACGGCAATAAATCTTTATTTTTAGTAACAGATACTTTGGATGTCGTAGTTGGATATGATCTTGAAGTACATGTAGACGTCATGGTTCTAGAAGAACTTTGTGTGTGTTCATCTGGTTTAATGTCTGAAGGTAAAACTCTGAAATACTATGTCTTGCAGTATCGTGTACATCGTCATCTGCATCACTGTTTGGAACATAAGGTAGTGCGGAAATTAACGCAACCATATATGTTTTGGTCATTCCCTGGCTTAAGGCAAGAACTTGATTTACAACATCTTCAATGTGAGGTTGTAGTATGTTACCTATATCTTCCCAATCTTGGGTGATTGTTAATCAATCAATGTTAGTATTGATAGAACAGGTGATTTCATAACCATACTATATATCAATGGTGTATATGTTGGGATACATGTACTTGTTGTTGTTGATGATACAAGTTTGGTATATGTTGTGCCAGGTGAAGATCCTAAAACAAGTTTTTTGAAAACCGGTGTTCTTGATTGTCTTAAACTCAGTGTCCCTGCTGATGATACTGCAATGGCACAGTTGTACCGGTAGCAGCTGCTGGTGAAGTTGTGGTCACAACTGCTTTCATTGATAACACCGATTGCCTCTTCCTGTCTGAACTGTATGATCAGATCAGCAGTTGTAGGTTTATTTTGCCCGGTATTGTCTGCAACTCATCTTTAGTTGCTTGATTTATTTTGACCGTCATTGTTTTGTCACGTTTGTCAGTCACACGGGCAAAGTGTATTCACAACATCATTTATAAAGACGTGCTTGATAATATTAAAATATTATAGATTCACAAGCCACAGCAGTAAAAATTGTTTGCTATACTGTATGCTCGTACACAGACAGGTGCCAACACTTTAGATGATTTATTCGCAAGCCTGCTTATTTGGCTACTACGGTTTGATGCTGTGTCTCTCTGTCTGAAAATTAATAATAAGGAAGGGGCAATTCACATCCGGGTACTGATAATTTTTGCAGTTTTACCAAATGAGGCATTTTTTGCCATAGGTTCTTTTTAGCTCGATTTTTCTATGAAAAGGGGAACTATCCTACTCGCCCCGGCGTCGGCGTTGGCGTCACGCCTTGGTTAAGTTTTTCGTACCACCCCACTTTATTTCAGAAGTATTAGAGGTATGGCTTTGAAACTTACCATACTTGTTTACCATCATAACCTCCATCTACAGACAAGAGTACATAACTCTGTCAAGGTTTTTGACAGAATTATGGCCCTTTTTTACTTAGAAAGTGTATTGAGCTTGGTTAAGTTTTTCGTACCACCTCACTTTATTTCAAAACCATTGGAGGTATTGCTTTGAAACTAACCATACTTGTTTACAATCACGACCTTCATCAACAGACAAGAGGACATAACTCTGTCAAGGTTTTTGACAGAATTATGCCCCTTTTTTACTTAGAAAATACATTGAATATGGGTAAAATCCACTTATTGCCTTAACCCTTTGAGATATTGCTTTGAAACTTTTAATGCTATTTCACATCATTACCCCCATCTGTACGCAAGAGAAGGTAACTCTGTCAGGGATTTGTTTTAAAAATTAAGGCCTTTTATCGACTGAGAATCTTGGTTAAGTTTTTCGTACCAGTCCACTTTTTGACTGAACTGTTTGAGATATTAATTTGAAAGTTGGAATACTTGTTTACCATCATGATTCCCAAACATGGGCAGGAGAAGGTAATTCTGTCAAGGATTTAATTTGAATTATGGCCCTTTTTGACTTAGAAACTCCGTTAAAATTTTCATTCTTGTCCACTTGTTAACTTAACCATTTGAGATATTACTTTGAAAGTTGGAGTACTTATGTACCATCGTAAGACCTATCTGTAAGCAAAAGAAGATAACTCTGTGAAAAATGTTCTTGATTTGTACTTAGAAATTCCTAGTTAAAGTCTTGTGTGCCCTTAACTGTCAAAGTTTTGTTTTATTGGCAAGTACTAAAAAAGTCGAGCACGCTGTCCTACTGACAGCTTTTGTTTGAAATTGTATTTATTTATCATTTTGCGTTCATTGAACACATAATCTTTGTTTCGAGAATTTAATCTGCTAGATGTAGGGAGTGCCCCTTTAAGCGACATAAGTCTTTACATGACAAAAAAGCCTATAAAAAATTGACCGTCACTGCCAGGCATTTCTTTCTGGGGGCTCAAACTTGCGTGTTGGTTACTGAGGAAAAGAAACAGCTGTACATTGCAGTATTTAACATTTATATGCACAAATGCAAATTTAAAGCATTTTTGTTGGTATATATCGACCATGAAATAACCATGTATTTTTGACACAGGGTTTCCTTCAAACGACATCTCCTCTGAAACCACTGGGCCAATGTTGATGAGACTTTGCAGGGATGTTCCTTGCATGAAGCTCTATCAAAGTTGTTCAAAGAATTCCATTCCATGCAGAACTCTGATTGCTATGGCAACAAATAGGAAAAACTTTAAAAATCTTCTTCAAATTATGACCCCCGGGTCAAAATTGACCCGCGCGGGTGGGCACTTAGTTTTTGCATAGGCATATATAGGAAAAACTTTAAAAATCTTCTTCTCTGAAACCACAAGGCAAACCACAAGGCCTAGAGCTAAGATATTTGGCATGTAGCATTGTCTATTGGACCTCTACCAAGATTATTCAAATTATGACCCCCGGGTCAAAATTGACCCTGCACCGGGGGTCACTTAGTTTTGCATAGGAATATATAGGAAAAACTTTAAAAATCTTCTTCTCTGAAACCAAAAGGCCTAGAGATTAGATATTTGGCATGTAGCATTGGCTAGTAGACTTCTACCAAGATTGTTCAAATTATGAGCCCCGGATTAAAATTGACCCCGCACAGGGGGTCACTTAGTTTTACATAGGCTTATGTAGGAAAAAATTTAAAAATCTTCTTCTCTGAAACCAAAAGGCCTAGAGCTTAGATATTTGGCATGTAGCATAGGCTAGTGAACCTCTTCGAAGATTGTTCAAATTATGACCCTCGGATCAAAATTGACCCCGCACCGGGGCGGGGGTGGGTTATTTGTTTTACAAAGGCGTATATAGGAAAACTTATTTGGTATATAACATTATCTAGTGATCTTCCACCAGGCAAGTGGACTTGTACCAAGGTGAGCGATATAGGGCCATCTTGGCCCTCTTGTTTTAATATGAAGGCAGATAACTTTACTGTAGCAAGTTTCTCTATTCCGACCTTGGATAAACAATGAAATAGCTGTACATGGGTGAAAAGTGTCTGATAGATTTTTACTTGCAATTTCAATTGCTCCCACAATTGTTAGAATGAAAAGGTCTGGTTCTCTAACCCGCCCCTCCCCGCCCACTTTGCCAATGCATACATACTGTCACTTTTGGTATAGTGGCATCTGCCTTGGGAGTAGGGTGAGGGTCAAAGTTTTGAATCCCAGCAGTGGTTAGATCTGATTGGCCGGTTGCTGAACCGACAGCTAGTTAAATAATGGTTAACGTATGCATCTATATAGTCCTGACTGACCAGTGTCTGGTGTTAAAGTATATAGTTCGGCAGGTAAATGTGCTTTAAGGTGTTACATAAGTCAGAAATGGTTGGTCCTTTAAGTAGGGGCGATGCTATACTGAAATTTGTTTTCGAAATGATGGAAGGAAGTCATGTACATGTTATCCCTCTCTCCCTGACCGGCCAGACAGGAACTTTTTTGGGTGACTCTTCCTTTCAATGTAAAATAACATTGATCAACACCATTCTTAAAGAGCATTCACAGAAATCAGTGGTACATGTTTTTCTTAAAACTGTTTATTAAATTTTGTGTATTCTGGTTTTTATGATATTTTATTAAGAAATGATATTTGATTTATAGTAAAATTTGTATGTAAGACTGTGGATATAGCGAAATCAGGATATAAGAAATATATTTTCTCTGCCCGATATTCTTTCTTTATTTTACTTTTCTTATGAAAATGTTATATGGATATAACAAACTCCGGATAATGATATGGTACCAATGAGTTTGTTATAAACAAAGTTACCAGTGTATGTCCTTTACTTTTCTATTGATTTAGTGTCCAGTGCCAGTGGTACAGTGGCGCTCACGTTTTTGTTCCGTTTTTCGGCAGGAAAACGCGAGCAGCGCCCGTTTTTCGCCCGTTTACCGAACGGGGCGTTTTTCGGCTCGCACCGTTTAAAAAAACGCGTTTTTCTGCCCGCCCCGTGAAAAAAAACGGCTGGTTGCACTGCACATGCGTGAAAAGCGAGTTCCTGCGTTTTTTCCCGTTTTTTTTACCGGAGTATCAAATGCGCATGTGTGAAAAGCGAGTTCCTCCGTTTTTCGCCGTTTTTTCCGGGGTAGCAAATGCGCATGCGCCACATGTGTTTTTCTTCAGTTTTAATTGTTTGTAAAATTATGCCTATCCGTTCAAACTATTAAAAATCGCGAGTATAATTATAGATGTTAAGTTTATAATGTGGTCCGATTAAGATTGTTTTTTTTGTTTCTTATTTTCAAAAAGAAAGTATAACTACCACCAGCCTGTTAGATCATTACTTCCGCGTTTTCATCATAACATAAAAATTATAAGCGGGTACATATCCGACAAGATGGAGAGCGAGGGGAAGGCCTTGTGATAGATAGAAATAATTTAGCACCTCCACTGTCCCTATTATGTTACTATGAAAAATCTATAACCAGTAGATATACATTTAATTAAATTAAACCTGCTCGATCATATGATTTCAGTTATCAAAATAAAACTATAACATCGGCAGTTGAGAATATATTAATGGCCATGCTTCTGGTTCAATTAACATAGATTCTTTAATTTGTCCATGTACAAAATTTCCATATTCTTGTTAACAACTTAATCGCTCTCGAGACTAACTACTATAGGAATCGCTCTTGTCAGACTTTTCATATCCTGATAAATTGCAAAACGTATAGTAATATCACGGACCTATATACACATATAGTGTATATAGGTCCGTGGTAATATATTTAGGAAATAGATTTCACTTTTGAGTGATATACCGGTAAGTATATCACTGCGGGGTGTGTAAATGCGTAGTAATCTAATTACAAAGGCCTGAGTGATTAATTTCGAAGCATCTACCAACACACAGTGATATAATAACCGGTATATCACTTAAAAATAAAATCTATTTCCACTCTAAACCGTTAATCTAAACAAAAACATGTTCGATGGGGTACTATTTGCTGCATTTTCATGAAGTCGCTGTCTTGAAAGTTGTAGTTTTCCGTGCATTCCATGCATTTCGTGAAATTTTGGCTGTTCTTTTTTACTTCTCAAAAAAGCGCTATACGTCTTATTTTTGTTGTGTCTGATATTGCTGGCGATACCGGAAGTGTAGAAAATTTTACTGCAATTTTTTTTACATCACGTGAATTCATTAACAACAATACCAATCCAAGCGTATTAGCGCAGTAACACTCGTAGATGTCGTGTGAAAATTACAAGGGAGGTAATTTCAGCAGTCAAAAATAGTTCCGGACCCCTAGCGTGATATACTTAATAGTTTTATCACGCTCAAATCCTTCTTTGTGTATATAGGAGAAATTTCCAATCGTGTTAGAATATGAGTTATACTAACACAAGTGGCATAAACATAATAAGGTTGTTTATTATTTTACGATAAAATACAGTACTTTTATCAAAGGCCGGCAAGGTTGCAAAGAAGGAAGTATTTGCAAGATGTATGTAAACAACCTGTCCATTTGCATTTTGTGTTTTCAAGTTACAATGACGTACTGCTACAAGTTGAATATAGAGTGCAAGAAAAAATTGTAATAATAAATATGTGCCATCATTTCATCGTTTATTCTAAAATGATTCATGGTTTTGTCTCTATGTACAAAGAATTGAAAAATTATGCTATATTAAATCATAAACAATGCAGGAACCGATATGCTGTAACCATTACGTCATATTGCACCGCATGACGTTAAATGAGTGTTCGCATAGAAAACACTTTGCATTTATTAACCTTTTGTAATATCTGGTCATGTTAGAATCAAAATATCATCCTTCTCAGCTTTGTAATAGTCTTATAAACAATTATCTGTCGTACTGATGCGCTGTTAAAAATGGTTAATTACTGTGTATTAGTGCTCCAATTCATTGTTTTTTAAACGATGAACACCGCTAGAACAGATGTTATTCCATAAATAAAATAGTTATTCGTTCAAATGCAAAAAAAAATCACTTGTGCTATGAAGTCATTTTTTAAAAATTACTAAGCATTTGAACTCCTGTGTTTTATTCAACAACAAATACAGGGACAAATTATTACTTCATAATTAAATTTACCTTGAAGTATTCACACTTCCTTCGGCAAAGTCATTAAATTCTATCTGTTAACAATTGAATTATATGTTATTAGTTACTGTCTGTCATTGCCGTGACAAAAAAAGCACGCAGCTAAGAAATGACAGAGAAATTGCAGCTTTTTGCTTACTTGAAAATACCACAGTACGGGGTGTAACCATACCGGTATGTATCGCATCTCAAGGAAATTGCAATATACCGGTCTTATCGCGCACCCCTACTCATTGCACATGTTACAGATGGACTGCCTAATTTACTTGCCATAAGGATACTTCTTCCTTAATTTGGCATTAAAGTGATCAAACCCATGACTCTTGTATTGATGCAAACACGCAATTACTGCCCCATAGCAGCTCTACCATTTAGCTAAAACTAGAATTAAGGCATTTAAACGAAGGCAGTGGTAAGGTAGCCGGATACAGCTTCATAGACTTTGTATAACTGTGAAAAATAATCGATCAAGTGGAATACGCCAGTAGTTACTGTGAAACAGGTCCCGAACAAATGAGGGAGAAAAGAATGGATAAACACACCATAGTCAAAGCGGCAACTATAACAATGCCCCACACCCCCACCTCAAGGTAGCATAATAAAATAGAACTATCACTGAAGGTAATGAATACCCCCAAAAAAACCCATCTCTGAACGCCATACTGACACAGTATTCTTAATTATATCACATTTGATGCTTATAATTGGACTATGCACAATGACTGTAGGCATGCTATTTATCTCTTCTGTGTATCATTATTTTGACCAGAGGGTTAAGAAAATCAGAGTGCACAATATTTAATTATCTTAAACACCTGTCACCTTGACGTAGTGACCCAAAACATTGACCAAGTCCAACAAGGCATGATATTTATTACTTTGTGAAATATCATTAATTTGTGATAAGGGGTTTTGGAGATAGAGTGCAAAATATTTTACTATCAAAAGCCCGTTAATGTGACCTTTGACCTAGTTACCAGAAATATGGACCATGCACATCAAGGCATGGAACGGAACGTATCATTTCTGAGAATAATAATTTAATTCTAACCAAGAGTTTTTCAGGGATTGAGTTCCGTAAGTCTACGGATAGACGGACAGACAGTCAAGCTGAATCCAGTATACCCCCTTACACTTTGTGCAACTGGGGTATAGAAACATTTCCGCAGGTCGAGACATTGGTAAATTGTTTTGAAGGTGACTGAATAAAAATTAGCCACTACAATAAACAGTCCTGTTCTTTCAGTTTTTACTATTTTTTATTTTTTATTTTCATACACAAGAATATTATGACTGAAATCTGCAATGAAGATTCATTCTTCAAGAGAACTGAGTTCCATTTAAGTTGCTCATCTGAGCAACCAATAACATTGTTATTAATGTCACTGTCGTACTCTAGTTCTGTAGTAACCAAAACTGTATGTACCGCAGTACTAAATAGTATTCTATTAAATTGCTAAAGCACTGCATTTCTGCATTGTCCAAATCAATTCAAAATCTCTCGATGCATTAAAAAGTTACAACCTGAAAAAATTGAAAAAAGTTCTCATGCGTCCATTTGTTATCAAAGTGCGACCTTGATATTTGAGCTTGCATTCACCATGCTTGATTACAATTATATATATAAATTACTAAGGTTATTTCGCATGCTATATTCTTCATCACCAGCTACTGTTCTAGAGTTTCAATGACTTCTCTTATAAGAACAAAAATTCACAGCTAGCGTAGCATTATCACTTCAGCTGCAACTTGGGATTGTATCCAATATGGATGTTGTCTGGCCAAATGATGTTTCTTGTGAGCTATCAATTTGCTGATTTTACTGTTGTTCTTTCCTTATCTTCATCTTCAAAAAATCAATGTACATGAATTCCAAATATGAGTAAACTCAGCGAAGTTCTTCTTTAATGTTAACTGCATGTTGTCAATACATCAAGTGTTCCATTGTCTCACCTCAATTATCAATTCTTTTCATTTGATGCTTTTGTTTTCCTGTTTTGTTTATTCCGTTGAAACTGAAAAATCTACTTTTATGCATATGATGTCAAGTCTCATCACCAAGGTAATATGACGAATAAAAAAAGAACTTCATCTTCTAAACTGATACAGCCATCTGGATCACCACAGAATCCTTCAGTTAACAATTGCAATGATAGACTGTTTTCTGTTGTTTTCATATCTTGGTCTATTGAACTTCCCTCAGCACTGCATGTACATGACGCTTTTTTCTACAATAAATTAAGAAGAAAAATTATCAATTGCATTTTGTTTTAAGTCTTACAACTAATAACTGATACACATACTGAAAATTTACTGACTGAATAGTTAACAGTGCAGGTTATGATCAGACTACATGATTTTGATCTGCACAAGAGGCAAAAGTGTAAGCAAATTGCTAAAAACTAAACTTAAAAGATGCCCACGTGCAACATGTCATCCCTGCCAGCTGTCAAAAGGACTAACTCCTTACCAAATAGAGATAGGTCAAAATTCACCAAAATATTGGATGTAACATGCATGTTGTACCACATAAAGGTAGTCTTGATTTTTCTCTACGGCGAGTAATAAAAATGTTACAATATAAGCTATTTATAGTAAAACAAAGGGAAGAAATTCTAAAAACAAAGGAAGCTCATGGTGGTGAACATTTGTGCAAGGTAATATCAAAATCCCTCCATACATGAAGAGGAAATGCTGTGGACAAAGATATTCTTGAATTTGACCTTTAACCTCTAAGTGTGACCTTGACCTTAGACCTAGGGACCTGGTTCTTGCACATGTCACTAAGTCTCATGGTGGTGAACATTTGTGCCAAGTAACATCAAAATCCTTTCATGCATAAAGAAGAAATGCTCCGAACAGTCATTCTTGAGTTTGACATTTAACCTCTAAGTGTGACCTTGACCTTAGACATGGGTACCTGGTTCTTGCACATGACAATCCGTCTCTTGATGGTGAACATTTGTGAAAATTAACATCAAAATCCTTTCATGCATGAAGAAGAAATGCCCCGGACAGTCATTCTTGAGTTTGACCTTTAACCTCCAAGTGTGACCTTGACTTTAGACTTAGGGACCTGGTTCTTGCGCATGACAGTACGTCTCATGATGTTGAACATTTGTGCCAAGTAATTTAATAATCCTTTGATCCATGGATAAGTTACAGCCGAGTCAAACTAAATTCAGACAGACGCAAGCTCGCTCACAAGGACACACGCATGCACATGTATACACCGAACCATTATTTGGACACCTATATTGAGCTTTCGTAAGCTGCTTGGCAAAAATGGTTATGATGTTTAACAAATATGTTGACCCAGGAATCAAAATGTACAGGATTTACAGTAGATTGTCTATGTAGTGTATTAGGATTTGTTTAATGCAAAGTAATTTATCAAACTTGTAATGTTTGCTAAATATAAAATATTTCTAAGCTAAAATGAATTAGTATGAACTAATGACTTTTCGAGCTGAAGGTTGATTCTGGCTGCCTGGCCATCATTTTGAAGTAAAATCTTTTATTTTGTGTGATTTATTGTTAAATGTCTTAATATTATTAAACTCCCTAAATGACAGATGTAATATCACAGATCTATAAACCTTGAGCAGCATTTTATAGATTCAAATCAAACTCTGTGTTTAAACTTTGTGTACTTAGTGAAATCCTAGACATTTCTAATTCTTTGAGACTCTTAAACATATCTGGACTTAAATTGCCTGAATGATTGAACTGTTATTTAAATAAAAAAAAGATTGTCATATTTTACATAGTGTTTAACTTGGAACTCATTAAAAAAGACTTTACTACTTGATATCTGATATTTACTCAAAATTTCCCATAGAACAACACTTCTTCAGTTTAGTTTTTAAACTTCCAAAAATGATTTTCAATCAGAAACTTCCAATTTGAAAAATAATTCTACAATTCCAACTATGGTTCAATCAACTGATTATGAAATACAGCTGTTAAATGCATTTCAATAAAACTGAACAAATGGTGCGAATATAAAATAAAGCGTCCTGCTGACCAGTAGTTCTTCAGTATAGCCTGAATTTTGACCTTGAATATTGAATAACTATAAGTATAAACTAAACTAATTACAGTAAGATCTCAGTAAAACCATGGTTCAGTGCTCAAAATTGAGACTATAGTGTACTTTATGGCCCCTCTGACATATCTATGTTATGTAATCTTACATAACATACTGATAAGGGAGAAATTGAAGCAAAGGTTTAAGTACTGCCTAAGGCAATAAAACAACTTGAATAGGCTGTGGATTAATGAGGGACCAGCTTCATTTCTTAAAACAAGAGAATAAGATTAATTGTTCCAATGAATAAAGTACAGACCACTTTTTTCTACTAGTTTTTTAATGAAAATGACAGCTATCAGAACTGCAGCATTTTGTTGAAAATCTCAAGTTCTTTAATAATACCAGACATTAATTTCTGCCTTTCTGATTCAAATGCAGAAAATGATAAATATATTTCACTTTTAAAATTGTGATCTTTTTCAACAGTGCACACTATTTATTGGCAAATAAATATTGTTTAATAATCAACATACCATCAAGTCCAAAATGTACAGGGTGACTGCATGTATATTGAATTTAGGGGTTTAAAAGCTGTGGACAACACACAAAGTTAAGGAAACCTAAAGCAATATGCAATAAGACCATCACTTAAATAAAGACGTTTCAGAAAATATCAAGTATATTATTGGTCATGTTGGTACATTAACCTAATACCACTGGCACTGGACACTAAATCAATAGAGAAGTAAAGGACATACACTGGTAACTTTGTTTATAACAAACTCATTGGTACCATATCATTATCCGGAGTTTGTCAAAATCACATGGTTATTTCATTGTCGATATATACCAACAAAAATGCTTTAAATTTGCATTTGTGCATATAAATGTTAAATACTGCAATGTACAGCTGTTTCTCTTCCTCAGTAACCAACACGCCAGTTTGAGCCCCCAGAAAGAAATACCTGGCAGTGACGGTCAATTTTTTATAGGCTTTTTTGTCATGTAAGTACAGTACCGCCTGCGTTTAACTTCCGCGTTTTCGGGAAAATAACCGTTTTTCGTTCGTTTACCATGCGGTAATCGTTTTCCGTGTAACCGTTAAACGAGAATTCCCTTCTGCGCATGCGTACCGTGAAACGTGAATTTACATTTGCGCATGCGCCGCGTGAAACGAGAAAACGACATTACGCATGCGCATATATATTTTCCTCGCCATTTTAGGGTATAATCAGTAAAGCTTTCACCATTCTTTTACACTATTCTAAAGGCTTTACCGTCCAATAAATTCGGTCGAAATAGTGACCATCGTTTCGGAAATGATCTAACTAAGACAATGAATGGTCACACTATTGTACATTTGATTTAATAAAAAAATGTTTAAATTTCCAAATTTCGGAAATGTTTAATTTTTAAGTCAGTTTACACTTCATATCTACATTTTTGGTTTTATACACTTGAAGTATCATCAAAATCTTAAATACATTAAAATGTTACAATTAAATAGATACTATCATGACCAGTTACGCTAGGCCTAAGAAAAGGAGTTGAGGAGCTGTACTGGTGATGGGCGGAAATTATTCATTATGATTATGATTTAATAAAGAATGATAAAAACTAAAGTATAAACAATAATATTGTGTCACACTTAGCTAAATAACTTCAGCCAGTAATCACTTTATTGCCTCATGCATTAGTCACTTACTCACTTAGCTTTAGATGTAACTCACTGCAAATATTCCCTGTAACAAGGGATCCAGTATATAACATTCCTGATTTAACTGATAATCTACAAACATTTGAATGCCAAATAAATTTGAAATTAAGTGAATGACCAGAATCATGCAAAGTATTTCTGCAATAAACCGTTACCTCTCATGGGTATCAATGGGCCTAAAAGTAACGTATAGCAAGTTGCTTATAGTTCTAAATTATTCTTCACTTTAATTAAGAAATAATAAATATCTCCCTGTATTTTATCGTTGAATAAAATATTGTCAGGACTAAGTCACTTTGGTTGCGTAGTATGTTTCGCATCCAAACGACTTTCTTTGAAAACTATCCCAAACTTTATTTAATGCGTAGTATAACTTCGTTGTATCCATGAAACGCGAAATACGACTGGACGCACTTGTTTACATATGTCACGTCATTTACCGCACATTGTCCTTTGAAAACCGTGCTGAATTTTTATCGTTATTTAAAATTTGGCTTTTCCCTATTTGTTTATATAGGAAAAGCAGCCGCTTGTGTTAGAATGTAATTTTGGAAATAAATAAAAAGTGATAAAATTAAAACTTCATTTAGATTGTTTTATAGTCACCGGTCAACCCTAGGATTTTCCCCGGGCAGAGTCTGTACATTACTTTATGAACCCTGTCCTGGGTGTACATGAACTACGAAGACTTCCCTCAGATTCAGGTTTAAAAGACAGATGCAAATGACAGGGAATCTAGGTACTAGATCCTAGCTCTTTTACAAGTAGTCTCCTTGGTTTTTTGTGTGTCCAATGTATTGTACCGATACATGCGAGACTTTCTGTTTCAAACCAGTTCATCTCTATGTGGTATAAAACACTGAAACTTCTAGTGCCCTGGACGGTATTTAAACAAGGGACTTCCAGATTGGTATTCCAGAGCGTAAACCACTGCACCACCAAAATATTTCAGTAAAGAATAAGTACAGTATTGCATTTGTTGTAAGCTTATAATTCTTATCAACACATTTACCTACTCTTCTCTTGTAACAAAATCAGTTAATTTCAAGGTATGATGGCATTTCCAGGTGTATGTATCACTTACCCTGGTAATTGTACTGATCATTGACATCATACTGTAAAACCAAGCTTCATATTCATGTTCAATGTAATATCACACTTCTTTTAACTGATCTTTATATTTGGATCCATAATTCAATCATATAACACACTGGACTAGTAAGCCACAATTCACCAGATTGATCTCCGGCTCCATCACTGACATTTATACTATTAGTTATCTTGCGGATGAAGATGTTAACCCGGGGCTGCATGTTCTGTTGTAAAAGAACCAGTAATGTCTGTAGTGCCAGGACTCGCATTGTATCTGGACCATACCCATAAAAACTAGACCTATCACTAAATGTTATTAATACCCCCGAAAGAAGACTGTTTATAACCTGAGGAAATTCGTAGTAACAGAATACCTTGCAAAAAAAACTAAAATAGAGATACTGTTCTTGGCAATAATTCTGTAATTTGTCAGGATAGAGTAATGGTTCTTGTACACTGCACTTCCTCTAATTGTGCTGGACCACTTTATGAAGTTGTATTGAATTCAAACCTGTAGTTATCAAGTTATGCTCCAAACAAGGAAAAAAACAAAGGGCAATAACTCTTAAATGAGAACATATACAGTAATGGTTCTTGTGCACTGCACTTCCTATCAATGTACTTGACCATTGTATGAAGTTGTATTGAATTCCAACCAGTAGTTTTCAAGCAATGCTCCAAACAAAGAAAAAAACAAGGGCAATAACTCTGTAGTCAAGATAGACTAATAGTTCCTGTGCACTGAACTTCCTCTCATTGCGCTTGACCATTGTATGAAGTTGTATTGAATTCCAACCAGTAGTTTTCAAGTTATGCTCCGGACAAGGAAAAGTAACAAAGGGCAATATCTCTGTAATTAGTCAAGATAGAGTTATGGTTCTTGTACACTGCACTTCCTCTCAATGTGTTTGACCATTGTATGAAGTTGTATTCAATTCCAACTAGTAGTTTTCAAGTTATGCTCCAGACAAGGAAAATGCAACAGACCGCCTGCCGACCCGACCGACCAACCACCGGGTGACTCCTATATACCCCCCTAAAACTTCGTTTCGGGGGTATAATAATAAAGTAACATCATGCTAAAATTTTATAAATATAATATATAAAGTTAGCATAACTTATTTTAATGCATCACAAGAGCTGTCCATAAGAAAGCTAGCTCAACTTTTCTCAGTGTTTACCAATAAATAAAATGTTTGGGCAGTAAAAGGCAAAGACAAGAATCTGTGTATTATCAAAGTGCAAAGAATGACCGTAAAGAGCAAGATATTAAGTCAAGAGTAACCCTGAACACTACAACAAAGTTTTAAATTAATACTTCAAGTGGTTACTGATATATGTGCCCTGTATCACACAAGACTTTGAATTGATAACTATAAGGGAAGCTTCAACAACAACAACAATCATGTTCTTCTTTATGATTTATAAGATCATCAACATTTCAGCTGATGCGTCTGGAAAGTACATGTATTAACTATTAACTAAGATTGGTGTTGAAAAGAACACTTGTGTCGCCCTCTTACACTTTGTCAAAATAACCAATAATTTTGTGACAAAATCTAAGTACAAAAACGAACAAAACTCTGTAACCTGTTACTGTGACCTGACTAATTTTGTGGCATCACGTTCTTTTTGTCATTAACAATACAATTTGAAAATTTGATGTTAAAAATGCTCGCTCTCAGATTTTGGTTAAAAAATAAAGATCTCAAAACTGCATGTAAATAACGTATTTTAGAACATATGGTCATATAAAAAGGCTCCAGCATAAATTTAAGTCAGGTATAATCCTAAATTTACAAAAATAAGCAAACGCTTTTGAAATTTCAATATAAACATGTTAAGTGGCAGTTCCATGTAACCAACATTTTACATCAATTTCTTCCTAGATTCTTCCTTATATTTTGATTCTGGACAGACTTTCATTTTATTCTAATGAATAAAGTGTCAGTCTTTAAAAACAAATCAACAGTAACTGAGAGCAAGCAGCTATAAGAAATGTCAAAGTTATCAGGTTATAGCCAATGTTAGGTTTTCGTGACACAATCAAAAAAGTACAAAAGGGGCATAACTCTGTCAAAAATGACCTTGACATACAAAATTTGAGTACATTACAACCCTTATGTCATTAGCAATTTGAAAGTACGATGAAGAAATCTTAAGAAATGGCAAAGTTATAGCCAACATTAAGTTTTGGTGACAAAATCTAAGCACAAAAAGTGGCATAACTTTGTCAAATATGGCCTTTACCTACAAAATCTGGTGGCATGACGACTTTTTCATCATAAGCAATACAATTGGGAAGTTTGATAAAGAAATATTAAGAAATGGCAAAGTTATAGCCAACATTAAGTTTATGTGACGGACTGACCGACATTATATTCTCTTTCAAAATTTCAAAGCATATTCTGACCATTTGATATTAAATTCACAGCTAACATTTCATCTCCATTTCCACTGTGAATACTTGGAAATTTATCTCATGTATTGGGCATCATTGTCAAGTGTCAAGCCCACCATATATCAAAAGGGCTAACTCCTAACCAAGCAGAGATGGGTCAAAATATACCTAAATATTGGATGTAACATGCATATTGTGCCACAGAAAAGTGGTCTCGATTTTTCTCTACGGCCAGTAATAAAAAAGTTACAATATAAGCTATTTATAGTAACAACAAAGGGAAGTAATTCTAAAAACAAGGGTAGCCCATGGTGGTGAACATTTGTACAAAGTAACATCAAAATCCCTCTATGCATGAAGAAGAAATGCTCCAGACAACTAAAGATATTCTTGACTTTGAACTTTAACCTCCAAGTGTGACCTTGACCTTAGACTTAGGGACCTGGTTCTTGCGCATGACACTCCGTCTGATGATGGTGAACATTTGTGCCAAGTTAAATTAAATCCCTCCATGCATGAAAAAGATATGCTCCGGACAGTCATTCTTGAATTTGACCTTTAACCTCAAAGTGTGACCTTCACCTTAGACCTAGGGACCTGGTTCTTGCGCATGACACTCCCTCTCATGATGGGAACATTTGTGCCACGTAACATCAAAATCCCTTCATGCATGAAAAAGATATGGTCCGGACAAAATCGGACGGACGGACGCAAGCACATACACCGAACCGCCAAAAGTTACAACTATATCAGGCTCACTGCAGGCGGGCTCAATAAAAATTTAAATCTTTACATACAACTGCCCTAAATTTTACACTTTTTCTGTTGTCTTCATTAGAAATCAGTATCTAATCAATATTCTAATATGACAATACAGTCAAACTTGTGCAAAAGGTCACCTTTAACTAGAGGTCACCTGCTGACAACAGCCAGTCAGAATACCCCCATCCAAATTTGCTCTTTAAAAGACTGGGAACAGCAGTCACCTGCCGTCCGCGGTCAGTGGCCAGTGAAAAAGCATCCTGTAATCGGGACTGTGATGCGAACGCCCACTGAAATTTTAACAGCTGGCTTTTGTTTCTTGTAAACTTGTTTGCACCTCAAAAGACGGGCGCAATAAATTAAGATGCTTTTGATAATTAGAAGAGGTTCTAACAAATAATTGTCACCTTCACATCTGAAGCAAACACATGCAATTAATCAGATGAAACTGTCCGGTAATTACTGAAAATCGGCTCTTTTAATTGCTTGATTGTTTATTTGATGTAGAATATCTTCACAATTTGGAGTTGCATTTTACATTGTGCAACTAAATAATTGTTTATTTCAGCTTATTAATGCATTCACGTTAAAGCTGCTCGCTCTCAGTTACCGTTAAAAAAGATATTTCTCAAAAACGTTGACATTTTTATTCGTCAGTATAAAACTAAAGCCTAAAATAAACTAGAGCTATCACTAAATGTGATTAATACCCCCAAAAGACTGCTTTATAAACTGAGAAAGTTCGTAGTAACAGAATACCTTGCAAACAAACTAAAAAGAGATATTGTTCTTGGCAATAACTCTGTAATTTGTCAAGATAGAGTTATGGTTCTTGTACACTGCACTTCCTCTCATTGTGCTTGACCATTGTATGAAGTTGTATTGAATTCCAACCAATAGTTTTCGAATAATGCTCCGGACAAGTAAAAGTAACAAAGGGCAATAACTCTGAAATGAGTCAAGATAGAGTTATTGTTCTTTCACACTGCACTTCCTGTCATTGTGCTTGACCATTTTATGAAATTGTATTGAATTCCAACCAGTAGTTTTCGAATAATGCTCCGGACAAGGAAAAGTAACAAAGGGCAATAACTCTGTAATGAGTCAAGATTGAGTTATGGTTCCTGTGCACTGCACTTCCTCTTATTGTGCTTGACCATTGTATGAAGTTGTTTTGAATTCCAACTAGTACTTTTCGAATTATGCTCCGGACAAGGAAAAGTAACAAAGGGCAATAACTCTGACATGAGTCAAGATGGAGTTATGGTTCTTGTGCACTGCACTTCCTCTCAATGTACTTGACCATTGTATGAGGTTATATTGAATTCCAACCAGCAGTTTTCAAGTAATGCTCTGGAGAAGAAAAAATAACAAAGGGCAATAACTCTGAAATTAGTCAAGATGGAGTTATAGTTCCTGTGCACTGCAATTCCTCTCAATGTGCTTGACCATTGTATGAAGTTGTATTGAATTCCAACCAGTAGTTTTCAAGTTATGCTCCGGACAAGGAAAAGCAACAAAGGGCAATAACTCTGTAATTAGTCAAGATGGAGTTATGGTTCTTCTGCACTGCACTTCTTCTCAATGTGCTTGACCTTTGTATGAAGTTGTATTGAATTCCAACCAGTAGTTTTCGAATAATGCTCCGGACAAGGAAAAGTAACAAAGGGCAATAACTCTGTAATTAGTCAAGATGGAGTTATAGTTCTTGTGCACTGCACTTCCTCTCAATGTGCTTGACCATTGTATGAAGTTGTATTGAATTCCAACCAGTAGTTTTCAAGTTATGCTCCGGACAAGGAAAACTAACAAAGGGCAATAACTCTGTAATTAGTCAAGATGGAGTTATAGTTCTTGTGCACTGCACTTCCTCTCAATGTGCTTGATCATTGTATGAAGTTGTATTGAATTCCAACCAGTAGTTTTCAAGTTATGCTCCGGACAAGGAAAATGCAACAGACCGACCGACCGACCGACCGACCGACCAACCGACCGACCAACCACCGGGTGACTCCTATATACCCCCCTAAACTTCGTTTTGGGGGTAAAAAAAATAAGCAAAGATCTAGGTAGGAATTTGCAGAAATTGATTGAAAATGTTGGTTACACGGCACCGCTACACTATAATGGTAGGGTATTTTTCAAAATTTAGAGATGTACCTGACATGAATTTATACTGGAGTCTTTTTATAACACCATAATGTTCAAAAATACATTATTTACATACAGTTCATGCAGTTTGAAGAAATTTATTATTTTACCAAAATCTTAGAGCGAGCAGCTTCAAGTTAATTGTTTGATTTATTACAATTAAACTGAAAAACACGCAGTTTATCTGGCAATTAATTGATAATAAAACTTGATTTGATAAACAATGTTTCGTATGATGAAACTATATCAACTGTCTACATCTCCGAACAAAAGTCACCTGTTAACAACAGCCTATTTCGTGGTTTCCATTTACATATGATTGAGCCGCCGTTGTTCATAAGTTTGACTGCATGTGACAAACTAATCGGGTTACACAAAGTTATTTCTCGAAGTTAATTATTCCAGCAATTATCCGTAATAATACTGATACTAATCACCAAATCAGCACAAAACCTTGCATTATATCTATGAGTACAAAAATGACGCTAAGTCGCTCTTTGTAGGAGTAGTGCATTTCCCCATTATTACCGTCATCATACATTTCTACTCAAGCATTTTTTTTTGTTTTATCTTGGGTGTTTTGCTCTATTTATGTCTTCTTGAATCTCTCTACTTTTACAAATAATTGCTACTGAAATAAAACATCCTTCCTGAAGTGTAAGTTCCAACAAAATCTTCAATTCAGAATTTCCAACTTCTTAACTCTTTACAGGTTGAGGGATCATCACAAAAAACATCATTTTTCACACTGCAAGGGTTGACTGTTTTCCTACAGTTTTCATATGTTGGTGTTTTGAACTTCCTGCTTGTGACACTTATTCTCATCATACTCATAGGCATGATTTCTACAATAAATAAAGAATATCAGTATGTCTATATATTCTAAAAATCATTCAATTTGCATAGAAAAGCAGAATAATTTGCTACCAGCAGAGTAAAGGTTCAAAACTATAATAACATTATTAAGATAAAAATGTGTACAAAGACACAGTGTCTCAGGTAAAAAGCCAAGTATAAGCTATTAAGCACAATTTCCACTGCTTTCTCAGATTCAGCAAAAAAAAAAATCAGAGACAATCCCTTCTTTTAGTAGTGCTATAATTTTGTTGGATTTAATTTTTTAATAACACGGTTCAACTATGCTTTGGGTCAGTGCTATATGACAGAAACATCTGGATCTACACTACCTTGCTTTGTGATACTGTAGTTTATAAGGTTATGCAATCTTACATAACATACTGATAAGGATTTCAATACTGCCTGGGGCAATCAATAATTTTTAAAGTGCAACAATAAGAATTTAAAGGTCTCATATTTCAACAACAGGACCTTTATAAAACAGAGGAACAAAATAAAAATGAATTATACTCATGTTTTCATGATAAAATTGGTGTAGGCTCAATAACTAGTATGTACTTTTCTTTGAAAGGACAATTTCATATGCCAAATATATAAAAAGTCAGATTTCATATACATTTTGTTTATATAATAAATCAAGTGATTTTTTTGTCTAAAAGGACACATAATACTTGCTAATATTATACCAGTGTGGTTTTAAAGTTATTTCAATTTTGTCAGCTAATAACAGATAATTCATGAGAGTTATTTCTCACATTATTTTTAAACGTAAGCATTGTTCTAGACATTCATGTATTATGGTCAATCTGAACTTTATAACTTGAAAAATCAAAATAAATATATACCTTTTTCTTCATCTAAATGATATTGGGAATAAATTACACCTTCCATTAAATGTATTAAAGGCCATGTGTTAAAAAAGAACACAATGAAATGGTGGTTTCCTACAATGGCATGTACTGCACAATTTTATGACAATACTGGTCATTAATCAGCAGGTGGCCAAATTTTAATTGCCCCTCAGGGGATTATCATACTGTCTGTCACACTAATCTAGAGAAACATACCAACTACTGTACAAGCATCCACTTGTTTTATTTATTTTTCTTGTGAATTCTAGTAAATGTACATCTAGAAACTGCCAGTCAGCAACAGATAAATAGTATTTGGTTTGTTTATATGTGAGCTAGGTGCTTGACAATTTGAAAAAATATTTTAAAAAGCTAAAAAAAACACACCCTACATTCAAATTTTAGAAATAAAACTTTAATAGTGAAAATAAGGGATGTACATGTAGTAATAAGTATGTAGTTATTAGACTAAGTGTGAAACATTGTGAAATGAAGCTAATAATAGACATTAAATTTACATGTTTCCTTTCACCATATAACAAAAAAATTTAAAAGTTTTTTTTTTTTTGTTTTACTAACATGATAATAATTGAGATAATCTGAAGCATCAAAAACTTTCAGAAAGTTACATTTATCACTGCATTAGGTGCATAAGAAACATCATTTAACCGTTTAATACCACTCTGGTAGAAAGTGTTCCCGTCTTTGTTTCCAGCACAGATCATGATCATTCTGCCCGGACAGAAACCCCTAATATTTTCGTTTGAAAGTTTTTAACAAAAGCTGAGAAAAATTAATTACTACCTTTACCTAATTTGACTTGGCAGCTTCTAGGCCGAGGATTTTCCACAGAAATGACGTCATATTCACCCGTATTCAAGGAGGTCTGTAAAGGAATATGTAAAACTTGAAATTTTAACAAACTGAGTAACAATCCCCATACACATAATTGTCATGCATATATAAGCTGGAAATAATGGAATCACTTCCAACTTCTTTGTTACAGGGGTATAGTAAACAGAATTCTGATGTGATATAATATCAATCTATGGCGTTTTCTGCAACATCCCTAACCAGGGCAAAAAGGAAAATTCTGATGACAATCCATGACAAAATTTTTAAGATCCAGGAGCACATTGAATACTCTTCATTGTCTTCTATAGAAAAATGAATTTACAGGTAGAATAATGAATGATAGAACAGTGTTTGATGTATACTTTACTTTCATTCCTTTGCCACTGTAACCTCACTTAACACATTCTCAGAACACTTTTCCTATTTTTTGCAATATCACCGTAAAAAAATAATGCGCTATACATGTACAAGACTTAATATAATGTAATGCAGTTCTTTTGATTTACAAATAAAAAGCAATGTAAGGAATGTTTTTTCATACAAATAATTGCCAGTTTCACCGGTAAGGGATTGCTCTTTATAATGTAAAGGCTACAAGTAATTTGAAATACAAAGTGCTCCAGGGACTATAAATTGTTGGGTCATTTTAAACGCCTCGAATATTCCGAAATAAGAGGTATAATTGATTTTGGTTCAGTCTAATGTGTGGCTACCATTTTCACTTTGAGGCTCCGAAAGGTATTTTTGGCTGCAGCATCATTGAATAATGCAGACAAAACATAATTATGATGTCAAAATGATTGTAAAGACTAACTGAAAATACTGGGTTTTATAATCAGTGACTACCACAACATGCAACTGGGGCTCCCCGATAGAAAATGAACTTAGTACACCTAGGCACGTTCCTTTCTTGGGCAAAGTAGGGCTCAACTGTAAAAAATATTTATCGAAAGTCTTCAACTAAAGTAACTTATCATTTGATTCAATGAAACAAAAATAAAGATTAACTCTTAGGCTGAGAGTTCCATGAATGGTGGACAGAAATTTAATTTACATTTCATTACATAAGTAAACAATTTAAAAAGAATTTAATCAATTAATATTTTCATTTTCTTCAATGACATTACATCATAAAACATGACTGTGTAACATAGAATGACTGTTGTAAAAAAACTACATCGTAGGACACTGATGGTTGGCGACACCGCTATGCTGAATACATCACTATGGAACTTAGGGGTGTCAACACTCCTGGTTGCCGACTTTCATAATTATGATAAAGAGAAAATAATTTTGAAGGCAAGTTTCATCATATATCATATGCCATAAAAGATTGATTTACTGTAAACCTAGAATTGTTCTCGGCTCCATTTTTTGCATTGTATCGACGTCGTACATTTATACGACTACAAAAAATTAATTAATGCTCGCGTTTCATCCGTATCACGAACTCCGTGAATATTAAATAGCAAAATCCTTTTCTAATGCTTAATTTTAATACACAGTGAGCAGATATTGCAGTCTATTGTGTCAATATCAACTTTGGCAATTTGAAGCTGATTTCAAGTTCACAACTAAAGTTTATTTATCACTTATCTTTTATATTACGTCACGGTACGACTGTGAGCTGTAATCGTGCACAGAATTAATGAATTTGTATATATATTTTCATTCTAAAGTAAGCATTCAAAATGTCATAAAGTTCAATCAGACAAATTACGATCGTTTATTCTATATCTTTTTTATATATCCAATCGTGAACGTTTATTTGCAACACGTGACTGTACAATATATTACCATATTGGTAGCACATGCATACAAAAAAATCCTGTATTTTTCCCATATTTGGACGGTACAACAGTCCCATGTTAAACATACAATAAAGCCCAAAACGTGTGAAAATGATCCAAATGAAAATCGGGTGAAGTATATAAGAGTTCTGACCCTTTTAACGGCAAGTTTAATTGTCTTGATATCAGGATTATTTGTCGTTTGCTGGTTAACACAAAGGGGTAAAAGTGCAAGTCATGCCAATGTTGTAAGATTTGGATATTTTCACAAAATTTATCACTTGTATCTTTTATTGAAGGAACAAATAATATTTGCATTCGTACTAAGCTGGGAAAATACAGAAAAGACAGAAATACAATATTCAGTGAATCATTTTTGATTTTAACTAAATAATAGAATAAAAAGGTTATTTAACATTGTCCTGTACAATACGAGATAGCTGGTAGCTGGTACAGCTGGTACTCGTCCAAATATATCTCCGTATTGTACGGTTTAACCTAATAATATCTATCATACAATGTGACAACTGGTCAATGGATGCACAAAGTAAGTTACAGTCATTTTCATAAGTCTCATTTTCTTGAGACCCCTTTAACTGCGGTCATTAAAACATTTTTTTAAATTCAAAATTCATGATAATATCAATTGGATTAATAGCAGAAAACATGATTTTCTCACTTGTATTGTGCGATATCAAACAATGCATTCATAGTCTAAATATTGGCTCTCCGTTAGTCACACTTTTCTCACTTGAACAGTGGATATAACAGTGGCCTGGTAATCTCAGTTATTCAATACAGTAGACATCAGACTTCGCGAAAGTTGAAAAAAATAGCCGGACATTCGGACCTGCAAGGTCCAAACAGTTGCCGGACCGAATACAAATCTGCTGGACCGAAAATCAAAAAAGCAAAGTTTTAAGTAAAATAATCATGTTTATTTTTAAATGTTCTTTAAACTCTCTTATTTTCATACTGTTTTTCTGGGCTGAGCATTCATGGGGTCATTTTTCTATTTTTCCCCGGTTCTGTTCCTTCATAGAATCACAAGGACACCATTTTGACCAAAGCGATTCAAATATCGACATTGAACTTATGCCGGACAGTCGGTCCGTATCCGGATTAAAAAAGCTCGGTCTGACTCGAAATCTTTCGGACATGTCTGTCAGACCGACGAATTTCGCGAAGTCTGAGACATAATTTGTTTTTGTACCGTTTAACAGTCTAATACTTCCTAAATGCCCTACAATGTACAATATGGGAATTAAAAACATACATTGTTCTGTCCGGTACCTGTTTTAAGGCACAACTAACAGAGATAACTCTTCAAAAAATTGTAAATTCAACAAACTGACCAATATCGCGGATACTAGCAAATTGACGAGGTGAACAAAAATTAAGATGAAAAGCTAGAAACTTTTTCATTGTAAGTAACGATTTTGCGACTAATTAAGTTTGCGGATCGACTGTGTTGCGAATTTCGCTTACTTAAAACAAGTGAAATAATTTCTAGGTTTACAGTATTACCAGATTTTTGCAAAATCCCCGGGTTTTTGGACAACTCACTGGTAGATATATGTTTTTAGCAGGAAATCCTGCATTTCAAAGCTTTGAGGAAACATGCGTCACTAATCATCATGATCTGCAAGCTGATACATTTAAAGCGTTGCTTGTTATGCACTCATCCAATCACAACACAAAGAGGTTTCCGATAATTTATCACAACATCAATGCTTAATTGCATGGACATCTGCCAATCGATGTGTAAATTTGTTTTTGCGCTGTTACAAAAACATCAAATCTTTGAATTTTGTTAAACTTGACTGAATGATTTAATTATCCGCTTATCATCTATTTGAAAAGTTAATGAATCACTACTTACTACCCTCTGGGCAATTTACCTAAGATGATAGTGACAATTAACACAAACTCTTGTCAACAAATTAGTTTGGCGCCTTATCAACTGTACACAATACAAGTACTTCTTCATTATCGATATCACATTTTTTTGCCAAATATCTTTGCTTCTATGTGCACGGGAATACCTCTGAAGAAACTTGCATAGAATTCGGACACATGCTTTACAAGTACTTAGCAGTAAATCATATTTAAAAACACAAACTCGTAGGTAGATACACCCGCACAAACTTGTAGGATTCAATACTAAGTCATGGAAGCCAGAACTACAATAGGCAACACAATAAACATAAGCTATGAATAGCTATGAAAGACCTAACAATTAGGCTATTATGCAGCTTATTTTTTGTACCAGAATAAAGAACAAGATAATACATTACCAGTTTAATATATCGTCGAGGGCCCTTGTGTCGGCACTGTCTTTCGATCGGCGCCATATTTATTTTCAATATAATCGCACCTGATTTCGCACATGCGCGTGACTGGCCGTAAGGATCTTTTTACTACGACAGCAAAACGTTAGTTTCTTGTCCGATGTGATCTGATTTTGATTTTTTTCTTTTTATCAGGCAAAAAAGCAGTATTCAATTAAATCACTTTCAAATGCATACACACAATTCAAGGAACATGGCATGCTTGTCCAGAAAGCTGCATTAATATACGAATTTTTACAGTTTTAATATATTTTATCATTTCAAACAGTAGTCACATGAGCCCATATTTTTTACAAGCGCCTAATATAATATCAGACTTGTTCACGTGATGTTATGTCATCCGTTAGTGTGTTGTAACGATTCAAGGAACGCGTACAAAATGGCTGACATTTGTTGACATGCTCCTGATTTGCTACATGTGGTGGAGTTATACAGTATTCTTTGCCGCTATGAATTGACAGAATGAAGCAATAAAAGATTTAAATTTAAAGCATGTGTATAGTTTTTTCTAATTATTTATAGAACGTAATTAGAATTTACATAAATGCTTAGAGTAACGACACATGGACCGACGAGGATAGTGGTTTTTTTTTTAACTTCAGACTTGTCAGTTTTTGTGATGAACAGATGAATGGAAATCTCCTTTGTACTCATGTACGTAGTGACAACCCTTTAAACTCATAGCGCCACTTCAACTACATTTATGTAACAACATTTACACAATATCTATGCTTACCATAACAAATATTCACCTTTACATCAAACGATCAGATTTGCAACATTTCTGCCACCATATTTTGCAGCTTCCGTTAAATGTTTATTGTGCGGAATTCTGCGGGCCTATTTGAGGACCGAAAATGTTCACGAATATATCATGTGGACTTTAAAATCGATTTTGTCATAATAATTATTAGTACATGTATCAATAGATATAAGTAATCGTCAATTTCCCGTACATTTAATTTCAACGACAGGCTTCGTACCGCACTTGGAAACTCGTCAAACAAAGACTACAGTATAAAGGTCGTTGTCTATTCTAAAAATAAATATCAGGCCCGCACAATACCCGTAGAATAAACTGGTCCATCCAGCCCTCTTGATTGGCTACACGGTTCCCGAAAAACGTTTCACGGTTAGAGTCATTCTGATTGGCTACACGGATTTAACTAAACTGAAACGAGAACCGTTTACGGTGCGGTAACCGTTAATCGGTAATCGAGAACGCGCGGAAGTGAAACGCTGGCGGTACTGTACTTATATCGCTTAAAGGGGCACTCCCTACAAAGTACATCTAGCAGATTAAATTCTCGAAACAAAGATTATGTGTTCAATGAACATAAAATGATAAATAAATACAATTTCAAAAAGAACCTATGGCAAAAAATGCCTCATTTTGCCACAATTAATCAGGTAAGGTGACTCATCAGCTGTCATCGCTGGTCTCTATGCATCTATAACTTTGAATAATTATAATAACCAAGAAGTTGACGATCTTTGTTTACCTTGAAACTAGATTGTTTTTATAGTAGCTCTATGTTTTCAAAAGTATGACATCACGGCAAAGCCGAGAATAGGTAGAACTGCAAAAATTATCAGTACCCGGATGTGCGAGCTGAGAATTATTTTTATGAAAATTAAGGGAAATCGTACATGCACAACTTAAGGACTAGGCACCACGTTAGAACAACAAACCACAGTACCAGTAGTACCATGAGTACTGTACAGGGATACAATTGTTTATGAACTGTTAACTTAAAGTCTATTAAAACCTGACATTTTACCATATATCTGACGGTCTGATCATAAGAATCTTATATAGATATGTAGGTTATATCCCTTACCCGAAAAGACAACAAGAAAATTTGTAAATTTATCATGTTTATATCATTATGCCTCAATGTTTTATCAATGTTTCACGCCCATAATAACACAAACTGAGTTAGCATTCTACTGATTCTGTAACAGCAGCATGTGACCACTGGAATTATACTGTCAGATACTGTAGCGTGGTGTCTATTTTCGTGTTTTCCTTGTGATGAACCCTAATGTCCATAACAGTTTGTCAAGTACCTAATTATAATTTTCAGCTCTGCATTGTGTAACAGCATTTTCCTGAAGTTGAATTTTTCATACCAGTACTGGTTGAAGTCCTACATCCGGACGCTGTTTAAACATATTTTACGATAACTCTGGTAATTTTTGTATCTAGCAAACTTTTAACAGAAGTAAGTTAGGTCTTCTCCCAAAAGAAAACTTCTAGGAAAAAATCATTTATATATTTTTGCGGCCAGGTAGTGAGGTCACCAAATTGCTTAATTATATTGCCCAACTGTACCATGTATCCAGACAGCATTTTTAAAAAGATTTTATTTTTTGTGATGCTATAGCTTTTGAATTGTGTAAAATGTTTCAATCATTTGACCCATAAATGAAAAAAAGTTAAACTTGTGATTTTTATTTGCCGGGCCTCACAGAAATATTGAGCAAGCACAGTATGTCATTTTCAATTTCCTCTCGACAATGTTAACATGCTTTCAGTGACTAACAAAATAGTGAGATTTCTTGATCAAATTATTAATACTTACATTATACTGTCATTTTTGTACTTTGATGATTGAAATCAAGTGTCTGTTTGATCAACAATATATATGACTGTAAATATTAATTAGGAAATAATCTATGACTTTGAGCGCTTTATCGGAATTGAAGCATTCCACCGCGAGGTGATGTGCCTGGCGGAATAATTCACTAGGACAAAGCCATAAATCATTTTGATTCTTATTATCTTATAAGCCGAAATGTTTTAAAATGATCGTAACTACTACGGACCTTTTTTCAGTTCGGCAGTAATGTGTAAAATTGCATACATAGGTGCTGTTGGAATTCACTCATCTATACAGGCAACCATTCAAGATAACACACTATATTATACAAACTTATTTTAGTTTTAATCATCTAATACATGAAATATAAAAAATAACTGACTGTGACATTATGCAGAAGATGTAAGATTCAGAACCGAACAAAGGAGACAATCAATTAAATGCATACTGTAATTTAAACTTTTGAACGTTTTAATGTGGAGTAATGACGTCAGTGTGATGACATAAACGTTTTCATTCTTTGTTTTGTCTCCCGGAATCAAAACAATGCACGACTGACTGTGAATGCTGAATTTCTTGACTTTTTGAAAGGAAAGCAATGGGACGGTACTCTAAGGGCTACTTGACGTAATCAAAAATAATATTTAGGCTCTTAAACAAAACTTTTTCATGTGACTGATGTACTTATACAATATTATTCCTTTTTCTATATATTTGATTTAATTTAGTGCACAGGAGTAAAGTAGAAAAGTCGGAAGGAGCTACTTTCATGTCCGAAACTCTGCCTACATAAAGCACTCGAATTGACTTATAGAAATAAACCATACAGTAGGCATATTAGAACAATAAATCACGCATTTTCGCAAGTGTCCGGTTTGATTGTCGTCCTTGTCTGGTGGTCTCCAACCAGTATAGTAGAAATTAGCTTTCCAAATATTTTGTAAACATAACATGAGCTTAATATCAGTAATAAATGCAAGACACCTACATTTCTGGCTGTAGTGACCATTTTTTGTGTACTCTATGTCTAGAGTGGTGGAACCTTTGCTGGCGGTATCCTTATGCTGGTGAAAAAAAATGCTATTTACAGAAAAACAGATGAAGAAATAATTTTCAAGGTATATTCAGCATTGATAGTCGATGAAATGCTTTTACAGCAAACGTAGTGATAACCGCGCATGCAGCTCTGTGACCCCACAGCAGCAGATACATTTGTTCTGGATCCATTTCGCTAGAAAAATTCTTTAATAATAAAACTTCAAAATCAACCAGTTAAAGTTAGCATTTTTGATAAAACTTGTTCTTTTTTGTATAAAAATATATTTTCTACGGAAACTGTCATTTCTTTTTAGTTAATATTTAGGCTCTAAAAACCGTTTCCCACCTGTTGATTGTCAAATATCACATACCACCAACATTGGTTCCCTTCATGGTTAAAGTTTTGACGTGTGTCATGTCAATAGCTCCCAGAATGACATAGTCACCTGACGACGCACATCAACATCTTGTTTCAATTTAGCAGGGATAACATTGTGTTTTCGCTGAGGCAAATCAAAATGGTTAGGATTTCCTGCTTTCTCAACAGCCGATATACAGTTAAACTTCATTCGCTGGAACTCGAAGGGTCTGGCGATTTCGGTTTGAGGGATCGGAAGTTCGAGCAATCGAGGTTTGTCAGCATGGTCAGTCACGGGGGTCGTCATACATCTTTTATCGAGACCACATCGGGAGTTATTGCACATACAATGGTACACACATGTAAATGTGCATGTATATTATAAACTTGTAGCTTACCCTTGATTAAAAGACAAATTAAAAAGTGTTGTAATGTAAAAGTATGAAACGTTTGTCATTCATTAAATAATTTATTCAATTTTCTGAAAAAAAAAACAAAAACTTAAAATTAAAGCCAATCTGCTACTTATATATATATTGCTATATAAACATCGTGAGCGACTTTCAGTCTGTTTGTACATCATAACCTTTAATTGCAAATTTAAGTGTGAATAACACACGCCAGCGCTTGTGTCTGACAGCTGATTATCAATGCATTGTTTGCTTGATAATTGAGATTATCACCTTTTATTGTTCGAGCCAAAGGATGTACTTTACAATGAAATAGATCTGAAGGGACCGCGGTACAGGTTCGAGAGATCGGTGTTCGAGGTTTTGGTGGTGGAACAATATGATTTATATTGAGCTTTAGCCGCGACCGCTGGTCGGGTCCATTCGGTAGTGTTCGAGCGAACAAAGTTTAACTGTACATTCAAAATACCTCGAGCATAGGTTCCCCCACTCTAAGCACCCCTTGTATGGTCCTGCTAAACCGATACTTACTCAAAAAATATCTCCACAAACGCACAGGTAGTCGAACCATAGCCACACACCTTATTACCTATATAGGTGGGTGGGGTATGGTTCGACCTCCTGTGCACAAACGGAGTCCATATGGATAAGATTTGCAAAATAGTCACCGTCCGTATTCTGTCCCATCTATTTCTAAATTAAACAAAAAAACATGCAAATTTCACCAGCTTTTCCTTGCTTACCAGTAAATACTTTTGTTAAGATATTTGTCTAAGACAACCTTTTTGTCGTTGTTGTTCATGTCGAGATCCGGCAAAATACCGCAACGAATTAATCACTGACTTTGTTGTTATAATCTACAACCCATCTTGCGAAATAATGTACTGGACTGCAGTTAACAAAAACTTGAACGGGACATAGTGTCACATATATCAAAATTAAAATATCTGGGGCCGGGATACTGATAAATTAATCATAAAATTTGTCCGGTAGTTTAAACATTGCCTCTAAATTGTTACTCTGCAATAATTGATCAGGAACGGTCTACGCAACGTATGAATTCCTGCTCTACTGTAGATTATTATTTTATTATTTATATTTATTATTATTATAAAGCAGGTCAGCACTAACATCGGCACTTAAAGTACATTTCAATGTTATTCTGACAAAGATATGGTTCATTGATTAGTGAAACGACAACAGCCGTGAAAAAAACGGGCTGGGAATCTTCTGATTGGCTGCTGGTTTGGACACGCCTCTTTACCGGGGTACTGCTTCCATATTTGGAGTGACCCGTTTTTTTAATCTTTTTTACCGGCTGTTCTTTCCATATTTGGAAATGAGCCGTGAAACCGCGGTAAACGCGTGAAATTGCCCGCGTTTACCGGGCGTTTACCACGCGGTAACAACCATGAGGTAAACGGAACAAAAACGTGAGCGCCACTGAATTAGATTAATGTACCAACAAGAATACCATTGATGCAAAGCATCAAAGGGCGCCGAAAATAGTTTTGTACATGTGTGGCGTTTAATAGCTAAATTAGCTTTTTGATAAGCAATCATTATTAGTTTGATTTGAATGAAAAATTTTATGAATATTTGCAGAAAACATTTAAAATCATGGTGGTTTTAAAGCTAAAAAAAAACGGAAGAAAAATTATTGAAAAAAATGGGTTTGACCGGGATTCGAACTCCACTCGTAAAATTAGGCGGTCATCAGCTTACCCACTACACCACGGAGACTGACTTTAAAGCACGTGGTAAAAAATAAGCTGATATTATAATTTTGCAAAACCGATAAGGGAGAAGTTGTTTTACGTTTTCGTATTTTTTCTAAAAGATATGAAAAGGAACATTACAATTAAACAATTACGTTTTAATTAAGAAAATGTGTATAATCAATATTTTAATGTCTATTTCGTATTATTTTAGCATACCATTAAAACCATTTTTCTTCGCATTCTAATAACCGCTCCTAGCATGTACTTCCGGAAAAACTATTCCATAATAGGCCGCCGCCGTCATCGGCGGCGCCAATAATATACTTGATATTTTCTGAAACAGTCTTTATTTAAGTGATGGTCTTATTGCATATTGCTTTAGGTTTCCTTAACTTTGTGTGTTGTCCACAGCTTTTAAACCCCTAAATTCAATATACATGCAGTCACCCTGTACATTTTGGGCTTGATGGTATGTTGATTATTAAACAATACTTATTTGCCAATAAATAGTGTGCACTGTTGAAAAAGATCACAATTCTAAAAGTGAAATATTTTTATCATAGTCTGCATTTGAATCAGAAAGGCAGAAATTAATGTCTGGTATTATTAAAGAACTTGGGATTTTCAACAAAGTGCTGCAGTTCTGACAGCTGTCATTTTCATTAAAACAATAGTAGAAAAAAGTGGTCTGTACATTATTCATTGGAACAATTAATCTAATCCTCTTGTTTTAAGAAATAAAGCTTGTCCCTCATTAATCCACAGCCTATTCAAGTTGTTTTATTGCCTTAGGCAGTACTTAAACCTTTGCTTCAATTTCTCCCTTATCAGTACGTTATGTAAGATTACATAACATAGATATGTCAGAGGGGCCATAAAGTACACTATAGTCTCAATTTTGTGCACTGAACCATGATTTTACTGAGATCTTACTGTAATTAGTTTAGTTTATACTTATAGTTATTCAATATTCAAGGTCAAAATTCAGGCTATACTGAAGAACTATTGGTCAGTGGGACGCTTTATTTTATATTCGCACCATTTGTTCAGTTTTATTGAAATGCATTTAACAGCTGTATTTCATAATTAGTTGATTGAACCATAGTTGGAATTGTAGAATTATTTTTCAAATTGGAAGTTTCTGATTGAAAATCATTTTTGGAAGTTTAAAAACTAAACTGAAGAAGTGTTGTTCTATGGAAAATTTTGAGTAAATATCACTATGTAAAATATGACAATATTTTTTTTTATTTAAATAATAGTTCAATCATTCACGCAATTTAAGTCCGTATATGTTTAAGAGTCTCAAAGAATTAGAAATGCCTAGGATTTCACCAAGTACACAAAGTTTAAACACAAAGTAAGTATTTTGATTTGAATCTATAAAATGCTGCTCAAGGTTTATAGATCTGTGATATTACATCTGTCATTTAAGGGAGTTTAATAATATTAAGACATTTAACAATAAATCACACAAAATAAAAAGATTTTACTTCAAAATGATGGCCAGGCAGCCAGAATCAGCATTCAGCTCGAAAAGTCATTAGTTCATACTAATTCATTTTAGCTTAAAAATATTTTATATTTAGCAAACATTACAAATTTGAATAAATTACTTTGCATTAAACAAATCCGAATACACTACATTGACAATCTACTGTAAATCCTGTACATTTTGATACCTGGGTCAACATATTTGTTAAACATCATAACCATTTTTGCCAAGCAGCTTACGAAAGCTCAATATAGGTGTCCAAATGATGGTTCGGTGTATGTGCATGCGTGTGTCCTTGTGAGCGAGCTTGCGTCTGTCTGAATTTAGGTTGACTCGGCTGTAACTTATCCATGGATCAAAGGATTATTAAATAACTTGGCACAAATGTTCAACATCATAAGACGTACTGCCATGCGCAAGAACCAGGTCCCTAAGTCTAAAGTTAAGGTCACACTTAGAGGTTAAAGGTCAAACTCAAGAATGACTGTCCAGGGCATTTCTTCTTCATGCATGAAAGGATTTTGATGTTACTTTTCACAAATGTTCACCATCAAGAGACGGATTGTCATGCGCAAGAACCAGTACCCTAGGTCTAAGGTCACACTTAGAGGTTAAAGGTCAAACTCAAGAATGACTGTCAGGCGCATTTCTTCTTTATGCATGAAAGGATTTTGATGTTACTTGGCACAAATGTTCACCACCATGAGACTTAGTGTCACGTGCAAGAACCAGGTCCCTAGGTCTAAGGTCAAGGTCACACTTAGAGGTTAAAGGTCAAATTCAAGAATATCTTTGTCCACAGCATTTCCTCTTCATGTATGGAGGAATTTTGATGTTACTTGGCACAGATGTTCACCAGCATGAGCTTCCTTTGTTTTTAGAATTACTTCCCTTTGTTTTACTATAAATAGCTTATATTGTAACATTTTTATTACTCGCCGTAGAGAAAAATCAAGACTACTTTTATGTGGTACAACATGCATGTTACATCCAATATTTAGGTGAATTTTGACCTATATCTATTTGGTAAGGAGTTAGTCCCTTTGACAGCTGGCAGGGATGACATGTTGCACGTGGGCATCTTGTTTAGTTTTTTAGCAATTTGCTTACACTTTTGCCTCTTGTGCAGATCAAAATCATGTAGTCTGATCAAAACCTGCACTGTTAACTATTCAGTCAGTAAATTTTCAGTATGTGTATCAGTTATTAGTTGTAAGACTTAAAACGAAATGCAATTGATAATTTTTCTTCTTAATTTATTGTAGAAAAAAGCGTCATGTACATGCAGTGATGAGGGAAGTTCAATAGACCAAGATATGAAAACAACAGAAAACAGTCTATCATTGCAATTGTTAACTGAAGGATTCTATGGTGATCCAGATGGCTGTATCAGTTTAGAAGATGAAGTTCTTGGTTTATTCATCATATTACCTTGGTGATGAGACTTGACATCATATGCATAAAAGTAGATTTTTCAGTTTCAACGGAATAGACAAAACAGGAAAACAAAAGCATCAAATGAAAAGAATTGATAATTGAGGTGATACAATGGAACACTTGATGTATTGACAACATGCAGTTAACATTAAAGAAGAACTTCGCTGAGTTTATTCATATTTGGAATTCATGTACATTGATTTTTTGAAGATGAAGATAAGGAAAGAACAACAATAAAATCAGCAAATTGATAGCTCACAAGAAACATCATTTGGCCAGACAACATCCATATTGGATACAATCCCAAGTTGCAGCTACGCTAGCTGTGAATTTTTGTTCTTATAAGAGAAGTCAGTGAAACTCTAGAACAGTAGCTGATGATGGAAAATATAGCACGCGAAATAACCTTAGTAATTTATATATATAATTGTAATCACAGCATGGTGAATGCAAGCTCAAATATCAAGGTCGCACTTTGATAACAAATGGACGCATGAGAACTTCTTTCAATTTTTTCAGGTTGTAACTTTTTAATGCATTGAGAGATTTTGAATTGATTTGGACAATGCAGAAATGCAGTGCTTTAGCAATTTAATAGAATACTATTCAGTACTGCAGTACATACAGTATTGGTTACTACAGAACTAGAGTACTACAGTGGCATTAATAACAATGTTATTGGTTGCTCAGATGAGCAACTTAAATGGAACTCAGTTCCCATGAAGAATGAATCTTCATTGCAGCTTTCAGTCATAATATTCTTGTGTATGAAAAACAAAACTAAAAAATAAGAAAAACTGAAAGAACAGGACTGTTTATTGTAGTGGCTAATTTTTATTCAGTCACCTTCAAAACAATTTACCAATGTCTCGACCTGCGGAAATGTTTCTATACCCCAGTTGCACAAAGTGTAAGGGGGTATACTGGATTCAGCTTGACTGTCTGTCCGTCTATCCGTAGACTTATGGAACTCAATCCCTGAAAAACTCTTGGTTAGAATTAAATTATTATTCACAGAAATGATACGTTCCATGCCTTGATGTGCATGGTCCATGTTTCTGGTAACTAGGTCAAAGGTCACATTAACGGGCTTTTGATAGTTAAATATTTTGCACTCTATCTCCAAAACCCCTAATCATAATTTAATGATATTTCACAAAGTAATAAATACCATGCCTTGTTGGACTTGGTCAATGTTTTGGGTCACTACGTCCAAGGTGACAGGTGTTTAAGATAATTAAATATTGTGCACTCTGATTTTCTTAACCCTCTGGTCAAAATAATGCTACACAGAAGAGATAAATAGCATGCCTACAGTCGTTGTGCATAGTCCAATTATAAGCATCAAATGTGATATAATTAAGAATACTGTGTCAGTATGGCGTTCAGAGATGGGGGGTTTTGAGGGTATTCATTACCTTCAGTGATAGTTCTATTTTATTATGCTACCTTGAGGTGGGGGTGTGGGGCATTGTTATAGTTGCCGCTTTGATTATGGTGTGTTCATCCATTCTTTTCTCCCTCATTTGTTCGGGACCTATTTCACAGTAACTACTGGCGTGTTCCACTTGATCGATTATTTTTCACAGTTATACAAAGTCTATGAAGCTGTATCCGGCTACCTTACCACTGCCT